>JARJHM010000680.1:0-173827 GCA_033356055.1 Carex pumila
AAAAGTAATCATTTGAATAGCATTTAATAAAGACCTAATTAGTTTCAATTTAACAAGAAGAAAAATTCTGGTTTGATTTCTGAACGAGAAAATATTTTTTTATTTCTTATTTTTGTGTCAGCCAACAACAGTCAATTACTCACCGTATCAGTGAAAAATATTTATCATTTCATTGTTCATAAATCAAATTGAAATTCCATAGATCTGTGGATCTTCCTCATGATTTAAGCATAACAAATTCCAAAAATCAGATTGTGTAGGATCAAATCAAAATGAAGATCTTTCTGGATATTAAAAAAATAGAATAATTATATGAAACCCCTCATTCATATCTTCCTATTTTTCCTGAACTCTCTCTCTTCCTTAGCTGTCATATATCCCCCACTAATTTTGTTAAAAGTTTCATTTTATTTCCGCATTAAATTAGACTGTCATTTAATGTCAATCCCCGCATTAATTATATCTTCCTCTAATAACAATTTCCGCATTAATTATTCCTTTAAAAACAATCTCCGCATTAATTATATTGTTATTTAATAACAATCCTCGTTAATAAATACTTATCTGTTAATTGATGTTCAAAAAAGTATTTATCATTATTTCTTAGAAGTATTTACCCTTGTAACATAGAGTATTTATTCATGTAACATAGAGTATTTATCCATGTAACATAAAATATTTATCATTATGTCTTAGAGTATTTATCATTGATGTTTTATTGAAAGTTGCAAGTATGCATGAGAAATATTTATCCATGTAACAAAAATTATTTATCCATATAATGTAAAGTATTTACCTATGTAACATAAAGTATTTATCATTATTTCTCAGAGTATTTATCATTGGGTGAGGGAATTGTTTATTTAATGGTCTCTAGTTGTGCAGGAACGATTCAAAAAAAAAAGAAATTTTGTGCAGGGACAATTAATGAATTGATTTATTCTTTCATAAATAGAGATCATTGCATAGGGTTTAATACCTGACAAATTCAAGTTAAATATTTTGATGCTTCAAGTTAAATACCCCCAGATTTTTAAATGCTCATTAATGATTGAGCGGTCCTCTCATGTTTAATGGTCTCCAGTTGTGTGGGGACGATTCAAAAAAAAGAAAATTTTATGCGGAGACAATTAATGAATTGATTTATTCTTTTATAAATAAAGATCATTGTAAAAGATTTAATATATGACAAATTCAAGATAAATACTTTGATTCTTCAAGTTAAATACTCGTAGTTTTTTAAACGCTCATTAATGATTGAGCAGTCCCTCCATGTTTTTTTGGCAGTATATGTGAGAATAAATACGGGGTGGAGATTGCGAGAATTGTTATCAGCATCCAAAAAAATAATGGTTCAACCTCCAACCTTTATTAATAACAAAGTCTAAAATACGGACGGTAGAACAGAGATTTTTCATTGAATAATCTCATATCTGATTACTGAAAAGAAGTTCGAGGCTAATTAATGTTTTTCTTTTACTGCTAAACAAATAGCCAAATTTGAACTCTGACAACAATAGGTGATGAAAAAAAAAATCGTAGTTGCATTAAATGACGTTACATATTCGTCATATGAACGTTTTTCCAGAATAAGCCACAGAAACTTGCAATATGTCATTAATCAAGACAGCTGATCGATATATTGATATCTTTATTTGTATTCCATTAGCCAATAATTTTTGCTTTACAAGTCTCATCGTCATGCCATTGAAAAAAAAAAAATCCCTTAACCATGATTTCCCAAAATTGCATAGACAAAAAAGAAAAAGAAAAAGCAAGGAGTACCAGACTACCAGTACACTGTAAAATATGTGGTGGTCATGAATGCCATCTTAGTATATGTAGGGATATGAATATATGTGGTATGGATAAACGAGTGGGTGCACGATCTGGTTCTCGCTTTGAGGCTTGTTTTCTTTCTTATCGTCTTTCTTTTCTTCTTTCTTCTCCTCTGCTGAGCCTACACTGATCAGATCAGCATACCCCAATTTTTTTCTCAACAGAGATGTCAAGCATACAGAATCTGTTCCATCACCAATTACTACTAGCTTATCGCCATCCAATGTGACAGAAACAATGCCTAAACAAAAGAAAGAATGGAAAAAAAAATACTGAGTTAGTAATCATAATCAAGCAGAGAAAGTGGACTGATATGAAGAATCAGGGCTTGAATTCTTCCTCTTTTTTCCCTTCAAACTCCAACCATGAGAGCAAAGCACAACACAGAAAGGGTATTAAAAAAGCACAATAAACAATAATTGAAGGAGAATTACCATTCATGGTAACAGCTGTTTTGAGTGCTTTTGTGCGCTTCTTTCCATCATCAAGTGACAGCTTCACTATAAACTTTTGCTGCAATAAATTTAAAAAAAAAAAAAAAAAACTATATTAATTATACTTTCACTTCTTAACAGTTAGCACTATAAATTTCGACCCCCAAAAAATTGAGATCAACAACACAATCACATGTGATCGTTCATCTGCCAGTTGATACCGGTACATTGGCCATTGTATTATTTTAAAAACACACAGAAAGAGTTCCGATGTATAACAAACCTTAGCCATCTCCCTTTGCTTTTTTCTTGGTTTTGATTAAGTTATCTCTGGATATTCTCTGGAAGGGGCACAGACTTGGAATTAATGAGTGAGTGTTGCTTTGAGTGAGTGAATATGCGAGAATTATCTCAAATTTATAGAGAGATTAGAAGTCTGGGAATGATGATCTGACGAAGCAAGCTGGAAGGAGACTCATACAGACTATAGAAGTCGTCGTTTCCATCTACGCGGTTATCAGAAACCAATCCCCATTAATCAAGAGAATATTCATCTCGTACAGACTCGTACAGCAATCAGTGTGGCGGGTGGGCGTTCTCTGGATTAATTCTTGAGTCTCGATCTTTCTGTTGGGGTTCATTTGCCAGGTGAGTAGGTGATTTCTACAGGGTTAGCGGGATCCTATGCATGAGAAAATCAGATTACCTAGTGAAACAGTTCGAGGTCATTTATTAATACAAATCTGTGTACTTTTTCTTGCTTTTTTCTTGCTTCTTTTTGTTTTGTTTTTTCTTATAATAATATTAATTAGGGATGAAAACGGATTAGAAATAATCCGAACGAATCCGAATCCGCATTTGAAAATTAGATACGGATATTTGATATCTGAATATTTGTGCAGATAGTGGTATGAATATGGTTTTAAATTTTAATTATCTGTATCCGAATAATAGATATACATCATAGAGTTTAATATATATTATGAAAATATGTATGTATATATCTACTTATATTCGATTTGCATCCGTATATATCTATCTAATATCCTATTTATATCTGTATTCTAAAAAAATCAAATACGAATATGGTTTTACCACTATTCGATCCATATCCGATCCGTTTTCACCCCTAATTATAATAAATAAGAGATATATATATATAAAAAGAGAGGAGTTGGCTAATATTAAATTGATTGTTTCTGAGATTTCGTACAACTAAGTTATTTTTTTATTTTCAAAGTCTAAAAAGTCGATCCAAACTATTAAATGTAATTTCTGTATTGAGATGTGTTTGGAGGCTAAATTTTTTACTATTTATTAAGTCACTATAAAAATCATTGATCCAACAATAGCGAAGTATTTGCAACACGTTACGTTACAGTGATTTGCCTTAGAATTGATCAATTTCGCCGGTCCACGATACAGAGATCATCATTTAACTTATTTAAGATCGACTGTAAAGATAACACTTGATACAATATAAAAAATTAATAATAAAGTGTTTTCCCAATAGATACATTTCTTTAAAACCAAAGACGCCAAATTAATAGACAAAGATTGACATTTACACCTAATCAATTCCTTATTACGATCAAGGCGTCCATTTCGTCGCTCTTTGATGAATGACAAGTGATCCAAGTCAACGGACCAGGTCACTTTGAGTGACTAGGACCTAATCAATTCATTATTCTAACTACTCAGTTCGGTAGCTCAGAAAAAAAAAAAAATTCAATCAATCACACACTTGTCTTTTTCTGTGAATCTTCCTGCCCACTTCAAAAATAATCATTTGAACAGCATTTTTAAATGACCAATATAAATGTATTTAATTTAACAAGAAAATACCGGGTTTGATATCTCACCGAGAATTCTTTTAATTTTTAATTTTTTAGTCACCATATATATCCAGAAGTATCATTTATCTTTCCCACATTAATTGTTCATAAACCAAATTGAGATTCTATACCGGACTGTACCTAGTGCCGCATATCTCTGGATCTTCCTCATGATTTACGCATAACAAATCCCCTAAATCGGACGGTAGAGACCAGATAGATTTTTTTTCCTTTGGATAATCTCATGTCTGATTGTTATAAGAGAAGTTCAAGGCCTAGATTTTCTTTTACTCCAAAAAGAATAGTGAATACCTCAGAGAGAAGTGGGATTTGATTGATATAAATGAGTATAGCTAATATAACATCAGTGTCATTTTAGTCTATATAATACTAACTTCAAAATCTATCAAATCGAGTTCAAATGGTGAATCCAAACTATTCAAACCAATCTACTTCATTAGTTGTGCGTTTACATGTAAAATTTATAAGATTTTAAGTTTATTTGGCATCAAGTCAAGCGATCAAATGTTTGAGTTTTTAAGTTAATTTTAATACATTTATTTTTTTCAATTTTTTTGCCACTTGATTTGATACTAAAATAACTCAAAAATATAAAAAGTTTGCATGCAAACGCATCACTCATAAAGTAAATTGATTTGAATGGTTTGGATTCACCATTTGAACTCGATTTAATATGTTTTGGAGTTGGTGTTATATAGATTGAAATGACACTGATGTTATATTAGCCATACTCGATATAAATACCCCTTAACTGTTTATAAGACTTTATTTTTGAATAGAAAACTGTTCATAGGGCTTGTTGTTGCATGAAATGACAAGTTACAAATTCATCATATAATTATTTTTTATTTCAAAATAAGTCAATGAAGATTGCATCCATGGACATTTTCCATTAATCAAATAACTTTTTTTTTACCAGACTCTTTCTCATGCCATTGAAAAAAAAAATGTCTCTTAACCATGGTTTCCCAAAATTGCATAGACAATAAAACAAAACAAAAGAGCACAGACTACCAGTATACTGTTACTCACCGCATCAGTGAAAAGTATTTATCATTTCATTGTTCCTAAATCAAATTGAAATTCGATAGATCTGTGCATCTTCCTCTTTATATAAGCATAACAAATTCCAAAAATCAGATTGACTAGGATCGAATCAAAAGGAAGATCCTTATGTATATTTAGTAATGGTTCAACCTCCAACCTTTATTAAAAATAAAGTCTAAAATACGGACGGTAGAGAACACAGAGATTTTACATTGAATAATCTCATATCTGATTTTTTAAAAATAATAATCGTAGTGACATCATACTGACAAGCCCTTAACTGTTACAAGGGATTGTAGTTGCATTAAATGACATGTTACACTATGTTGCATGGATATAGATATGATACAGATACGGTAATACGGTAATTTTTAAAAATCTAGAATACGATACGTCTATTATATATATATATATATATATATATATATATATTTTTATTATATTTTAATTCAACACTTCTATTATATAAATTAAATATTAAAAATTCTAGGTATACATCAAATATAATAGCTATTAGACTTAAACATCAAAGTTGATCTAGTGAAGTGGTTAGGTTGTATATTGCTAGAGGGAAGGAGTCGAGTTCGATTCTGATCAGGTGCTAAAATAAGGCAATTTTTGGCGCGGTCTACAAGTTCGCGTGGTTTTATGGCGCGGTCTACAGAGGTGGGATTCGCGTGGTTTTACGGCGCGGTCTACAGCGGTGTATCCCACCTGTATCTCGCTGAAACAGCCGTATCGGATACGATTCAACGCGTATCGCGACCATATCAGAAGTTTTAGAGATACGCCACGTCAGCGGATACGGCAGTTGGCATATCGGATACGTATCGTGGCCGTATCGGACGCGTATCGGTATCCGATACGGGTACGGTAGCCGTATCCGAGTAACATAGATGTTACATATTCATCGAATAATCGTTTTTTTTTTTCCAGAATAAGCCACAGAAACTTGCAATATGTCATTAATCAAGACAGTTGATATATTGATATCTTTATTTGCATTCCATTAGCCAATAACTTTTGTTTTACAAATCTCTTCGTCATGCCATTGAAAAAAAAACAGTCTCTTAACCATGATTGCCCAAAATTGCATAGACAAAAAAGAAAAAGAAAAAGAAAAAGAAAAGAGTACCAGACTACCAGTACACTACAAAATTTGTGGTGATCATAATGCCATCTTAGTATGTGTAGGGATATGAATATATGTACTGGTATGGATAACCGAATGGGTACACGATCTGGTTCTCGCCTTGAGCCTTGTTTTCTTTCTTATCGTCTTTCTTTTCTTCTTTCTTCTCCTCTGCTGAGCCTACACTGACCAGATCAGCATATCCCAATTTTTTTCTCAACAGAGATGTCAAGCATACAGAATCTGTTCCATCACCAATTACTACTAGCTTATCGCCATCCAATGTGACAGAAACAATGCCTAAACAAAAGAAAGAATGGAAAAAGAAATACTGAGTTAGTAATCATAACCAAGCAGAGAAAGTGGACTGATATGAAGAATCAGGACTTGAATTCCTCCTCTTTTTTCCCTTCAAACTCCAACCATGAGAGCAGAGCACAACACAGAAAGGGTATCAAAAAAGCACAATAAACAATAATTGAAGGAGAATTACCATTCATGGTAACAGCTGTTTTGAGTGCTTTTGTGCGCTTCTTTCCATCATCAAGTGACAGCTTCACTATAAACTTTTGCTGCAATAAATTAATAAAAAAAACTATATTAACATACTTTCAGTTCTTAGCAGTTAGCACTATAAATTTCGACCTCCAAAAAATTGAGATTAACAACACAATCACATGTGATCGTTCATCTGCCAGTTGATACCGGTACATTGGCCATTGTATTATTTTAAAAACACACAGAAAGAGTTCCGATGTATAACAAACCTTAGCCATCTCCCTTTGCTTTTTTCTTGGTTTTGATAAGTTATCTCTGGATATTCTCTGGAAGGGGCACAGACTTGGAATTAATGAGTGAGTGTTGCTTTGAGTGAGTGAATATGCGAGAATTATCTCAAATTTATAGAGAGATTAGAAGTCTGGGAATGATGATCTGACGAAGCAAGCTGGAAGGAGACTCATACAGACTATAGAAGTCGTCGTTTCCATCTACGCGGTTATCAGAAACCAATCCCCATTAATCAAGAGAATATTCATCTCGTACAGACTCGTACGGCAATCAGTGTGGCGGGTGGGCGTTCTCTGGATTCTTGAGTCTCGACCTTTCTGTTGGGGTTCAATTGCCAGGTGGAGAGGTGATTACTACAGGGTTAGCGGGATCCTGCGCATGAGAAAATCAGATTACCTAGTGAAACAGTTCCAGGTCATTTATTAATACAAGTCTGTGTACTTTTTTGTGCTTTTTTTCTTGTTTCTTTTTTGTTTTTCTTGTAATAATATTATAATAAAGACGACACGCTTATATATATTTAGAGATAGGGGTGAGTAATTCGTTCATAACTCATAAGCTGTTGATAACTTACTCATTAAAAATTCGTTTAAATTCGCTCATTAATTCGCTTATTTAAACTTGCTCATTTACTTAATAAGCGAGCATGAGCATGACCCAACTCGCTTATTAAGAATTTGCCACATCTAATTCCTGCCACATTTAATCATATACAATTTTGTGTAATATCAATCCTGCTTCATTAAGATTGATAAATAGTGAGCATAGTTTCATATTTGATCCTGTATAATATAGTGAGCACAATGTAACATTTAATCCTGTGTATTATACTAATATTCATAGTTCTATATTCATTTTTTTTTTTGATAAATAGGCAGAACTAAAACTTCCGCCTAAAGCCCAAAACAAGTAATAGTTATAACAACTTGCTCATTTAAATGAATTATGATAATTTATTAGATTTTGTTATGATGACTTTTAACAAATTTTGTTATGCGTGGGCACACTATATAATTTTGTTATGAGTCATCAGTCATAACTCGTGAGCCCCTCATAACTCACTCATTTACAACTTGCTCATTTATCCGCTCATTTATACTTGCTCATTTACTTAATAAGCGAGCATGAGCATACTCTAACTCGCTCATGCTCGCTCATTAATCACCCCTATTTACAGAGGAGGGGTTCAAATGTCTCTATTATTTGTGTCTCCCTCGTATTTTATTTTTAAAAACTTTAATAACTCAAAATTTATATCTTAAAATTTAAAATAAAACTGTTGGATATGAAGTATATCATTTTATGTATGCACGTATAAAAAATTATGGCATTTCAATTTTATTTTGATTGTCATCTTCGGCTTGTAAAAGTTTATACTAACGTGAATAATTTCTAGACATTGATTTTTCAACTTATTAATTTATATGAAAGAAAAATTAAAATGTAATTTTTTTTATGGACACAGAGAAAATAAGATAGATCACATCTAACTGTTTTATTTTGATGTCTAAGTTTTAACTTTGAATTATTTAAGTTTTTAAAAATGGAGGCATAAAAAATGGAAGTATTTGAATCCTTCTTATATTTCTATGATAGAGTTTAGATTCTCTATAGTGCTTATAGATAATTTGTGGGTCCTGATGACTATAGTGACATAATTTGCATTTTATTTGTGAATAAATTATTTTTTTAAGTGTTTTTAAATTACACGGTGAATTATTCGACTGACTGATTGAATTATTCATGAATAAAACATGACATACGAATTACGAATTATTTGTAAATAAAACATGATAAAACACAATTTTTTTTGTTATTATTTTATTTATTTATTTTGCTTTCTTGTGGGATCAAATCATTTCTAAATTATTGCCGAATCACGAACTATTGATCCTGCCAAACCAAATCTGAATAATTTATTGTCATCGTGCTAATGAAAAGTTTGTATACTCTACAGTATATCATGTAGAATAACTTTCAGGTTTAAGATTTGTGTCAAGTTGAAATTATATGAGTTCGCTTATTCGTGCTAGGTTAAAACAAACGATGCAGTTCTCACTCTACATAGTAGTACCGCACTAGATTTTTTTTTTTTCAAAGTTTGTGGCTTTAATGCACACTAACAATTTCATTAATAAAAAAACAGACTTACAATAAGTCAAATGATCCTCCTTTCTAGATCTAAACTTATTTACTTTTATTAAATCATGTAAATTACTCTAGTCAACTAATTACAGGGGCGGAACTAGAAAATTTGAATGGGGGGCTAATCTATAAAATGTAAAATGCAAAGAAGGCAAAAAAAAATTGCTTAGTGGGAATTGAACCCATGATCTTGTACATACTAACTAGAGCTCAAACCACTAGACTACTATCACATATTTGTTATTTTATGAGAGAGGCTAGACTATATAAAAGTTCAACTAAATTTTAATATACATAATTACTAATTTTAAAATCATAGGGTGGCTTAGCACCCTCTAAGATATGCATCCCTGACTAATCATACTTATCTACTCTAAAAAAACACCCTAGTACCGCACTGGATTGAGGCCCCCTCTTCTCCAAATTCGTATTTAACTCAAATTTTAAGTTTTGATTTGGACTATCCGATCATCTTTTACACAAATATTAAATGGCTATCATAAACTCCACCTCAACTAATTGGTTTGGATCCAATTGGATAGTTCAAATCAAAAAATTAAAATTTGAGTTACCTCATAAAATCCGGTCTCCACTCTGTTAACAAATATATTGATAAAATAGAAGTTTTTTACATGGTATGTACATACATTGCTCCCACGGTATTTATACGGAGCATATTTCTTTTGAACTAAAAGTCAGCCATTGTCTAACCATCTCTCTATTTCTAATGATGTGCCATTTATCAATTAAAAAAAAAAAATCTTCTATTTATCAATTGACTCACCACTCTTCTTTTGTTTGAGAAAAATCTTCTATTTCTCTCTCTACAACGCCCAGACCCTTGCTGCCCATATGACATCCCAGCTGACTCTATTATCGTGTGTCAGTGCACGACCAGTGTTGGTCCAAGTATCCTTGATGTTATCCCCTCCCCCATATCGTATATTATGTTGCACCATAAGTCCTCTCCAGAACCCCGATAAGAAACTGCAATTCCACATAAGGTGGTCTCTTGTTTCCGCTTGTCTATTGGCATAGGTGGTAGCCTGTTTGGACTGCACAGCCTCTATAAATGAGTACATGTTGAATCAGAATCTTATTATCCAACGTTAGCCAAATGAAAATGCAAGCCTTCATTGGTACCTTTATTTTCCACACTCTTTCGTGATTTCGTGCAATTAGTCCACTATTGTGCATTATTCTATAGGCCGACGCACAGGAAAATATCCCGTTGTTAGTCCATTTCTATTTTTTACCACCTCCGTTGAGCTCGATGGAGTCATTGCAAAGTGGCTGTAGACTTGCCAGATCTTTAATGAAGAATGAGTCCTCCAGGCCCCCCTGAACCAGTTGCCTGGCAACTGTGACTCCATGTAATAGTCGCATTGTTTTAGACCATTATCCCTCTTGCCCGCTCTCAATTGCCCAAATCCATTTTGCTAGTAGCATGTCATTTTGACACGTTAGATTTATTGTTTCCAGACCACCGTTTAATTTTAGTGCACAAACTCTCTCCCAATTCACTAGGCAGTTGATCTCTTTGCATGTGTCGTTACCTTTCCAAAGAAAGCTTTTTCTCATGTTGTCAATGTGCTTTGTCACTCCGACTGGTAATTGAAAAGCCTGCATGTAATGCAAGGGCATTGCTGATAGGACCGCCTTTACCAAGGTTATCATGCCCCCGTATGATAGGAATCTAGAAGTCCAGCCCTGCAACCTGTTCTGAATCGCTTGCAGAATTAGTTGGAAATCCACTCGTATAGCTGAAACTAAAGTAAAATGGGTGCATTTAGATGAGTAAGAATAATACTAATTCACTATTCTCTTTTTTGTCTTATATGGATTAACTCACTATTTTACTAACCCAACTAAAAGTTGAGTTAGATATTGTTCTCAAACTTGAGATTAACTCTATTATTGTTTTATTTCTTGTTTCATCCAAACGTATAAAGAAATCAAACTTTTTTTTATTTTTAAAAATAAAACCAAATAAAACCAACTAAACTTATCAATCGATTAATAATCGAACAGAACAAACTGAAGGAAATTTCAGTTTGTTCATTCAAAGGGAAGTGCCATACAAAATGTGCATATTTTCTAAAATATTTAAACCAAAATAAAAGAAGAAAGTGATGATTGAACCAAACAAAATATAAATCATACTTGAATCATTATTATTCGATCAGTTCGGTTTAATCAGTTTTGAAAAGTCTAAACTGAATTGATCCATTTAAATCAAAATAATTGAAAAATACAACCGAACCAATATGTTTAAACTGAAAAACCGGTATATTTAAACTGAAAATTTTCAATTCAATAGAAAAAATGAATAAACTGAACCGTTTGAATGCCCCAACTCATACCCCCTCATAATTCGAGTCTGTACCTTCTCTAGTACCAAATTGTGTACAATATTCTCAGCCAGGCCGAAAAAAATACAATACCTTATTTAGATATAGGGGGTTAGATTGGAAAAAAGTGTCGTTTTGTACCGTGTTGTCATTAACACACCGTAATTTTGGTTTCGTGAGATGCCGTGTCGTGAGCAAGTTAATTTTTTATGTACCGTGACCAAAATGTGAAGAAATGATCACATAATACCCAAATGTGCTATGGCCAAGTATGACTCACGGGACTAATTAATCATTATTTAAGTTAGTTTATTCAATATTCATCATTTGATCAAGATCTAATGGTCATAATTACATGTAACTCATGTAACCACATGTCATGTTGTAACTAGATATTTTGTATGACATGCTGTACCATGTCAACTTTTTAAGAGATAATTACGGCACATAAATGGTCACGACACAAAATGTATGAGTCATAACACGTAACCGATATGCATATCATGTCATTCTATAACATAACCATTCTATTCCATAACGAAGCCGGCTCTGTCATACCATTTTTCCCACTCTATAAGGAACACATATCCTCTGCATTAACTCAAAAGAAAATCTTTTCAGCCAATAAATCTTAACTGTCTGATTTTAAACGGAGACAATCCGATTTCTATCTATAATATAGGGAGTCTTTCAATATTAATGTGAATCTAATCCACATAAATTTTAAATCAAATCGGATCCTTATGTCCACTGTGATCTCATCCTACTTCGAGGGATAAGTAAAAAATATTATTATAGGTAAGAAAATGTTATTAACTTTTAATAATTTTTGAATTTAATTTATTATTCTTTTTAATTAGAATATATATATTTTTTAATCAAAATCTGAATTGGAAAATCGGTAGATATCAGTAGAATCGATTGAAGCAGAACGGGAATTTTTTTTTTTTTTTTGCAAAACTAAATAAAGATAAAAAGATTAATGTAAAATAGTAAAATTTACTATGAAGCATATCATAGTCATTATTTCTTTGAAGTTCGGACTGGTTTTTAATATTTGAACCTCAGAAAATAATTTTATATTTTATATTAAAATTTGATTTGTTCCTTTGTAAAGGAATTCGGTCCATTTCTTTTGGAAAAAAAAAATGTTTACTATCAAGCTCTTTTTTTCTTCACTTTTCATTCTATTATTGAAAATGAAAAAAACAACTAAATTTGCAATGTCTTAACCGATTTCACCAAAGGTTGAGGCTTAGTCAGCACTAGTAGGCACAATTCAGATCAATCCAGGAGTAGGTAAAATTCATATTCAAACCTATTATATATGGATCTGGTGATTGTTTTTCAAAATCTAGAAAACTCTCAAGAGTGTTGCTCCGCTACAGCTTAGCTTCTCATCTCTCAAGAAGAAAGAAACAAAGCACTAGTCGATCCCCAACCGTCCGTGTTGGTCATGGTCGGACATGAGTCCCAATTGACCTCAATGCAAGAGCTTACGATAGTATTCGCAATGCTTTACGTTACAGTGGTTTGCCTTAGAATTGATCAATTTTGCCGGTCCACTCTTGGCATGGAATGTCAAGATCAAACTCTTGTAATTTCAATCTCAATTGAGTCAAAAATAATTGAATTCAAAAGAGAGCAGATAAAATCGAGTATCAGCTAACTATAGCTTCACACGAAAGAGTTGGAACTCACAAAATTCAGTATTTATTTCATAATCGGATTCCATAGAAAGTTTAGCCTTTAATAGGCGATGCAAATACAAGAATCCGATCTAAGACTACTAATGAACTCAATAGCGAGCTCGTCTGATTATTTTTGTTCAGAGGGACCTCCATGTCAGTTCTAATTTGCTTGGAGACCTTCTGTCGTATTGATCCGTCTGATTATCAAATTTGATTGGGATTATGACATGGGATTTAAGCATGACGTCAAGCGAAGTTTTAGAGGGAAGGGAAATAACGATAGAGAAAAAGGAAGGGAGGGAATTAGTACCGTAATTTTTATGAAAGGCAAAACAATCTTTAAAATATTTTATTAATATTTATTATAAATTTTAAGAGGTCAAATGAAGAAATGAGGATATAAATAATACAGTTGGATTTTAATGGGAATATAACTAAATTTAGAGGTGTGATAGGGATATATCTAACAAGAGAAGTTTTGATGGGGACATATACAAATTTCTCAAAAAAATTAATAAAAAGTGTCTTTCCAATGGAATGATGTAGGGGTGTACAAAAAATTCGTAGTTCGTAATTCGATTCGAGTTTGATTCGAAAAAATTTGAAAAAAGTTCGATTCGAATGTAATTCGATTTGAAATTAATTCAAACCAGTTAGATTCGAAATTAATTCAATTTCGAATTCGAACTTGATCAGATTCGATCAAAATAGATTCGCGAATATTTTTGGTTCGAAATGTAAGTTGAACTCGTTTCCTAACGAGAGGGAGATGGGTTGGAATTAAGTTTTTGACTGTTTGAAAGTGTTACATTTGAGAAGAAGGCTAGTTGATACAGAGAAGAGATAAGAGAGAATTGTGAAAATGAATTGTATTCAGATTGATCAGAAATGTTACAACTGCCACTATATATAGGCAATGCACTAATTACAATCATGCCATTCATCTCTAACTACCTACATAACAGCTCAATGTATTCTGTTACAACATTGGTCAACTGGGATCTTTGACTTTGTCTAATACCCCCCCGCAAGTTGAGTGTCCCTCATCACAGAGAGTCAACTTGGTGCGTAAAAAAGTGAGTCTGGTTGCAGCCATGGACTTGGTGAAGATGTCGGCAAGTTGGTCTTTGGTGGAGATGAACCGAACTACCAACTCATTGGAAGTGACCTTCTCTCGAACAAAATGATAATCTATCTCTATATGCTTTGTGCGAGCATGGAAGACAGGGTTGGAGGCAAGAAAGGTAGCACCAAGATTGTCGCACCAAAGGATCGGCTTAGAGGCAAGGGGCACACCGAGCTCATGAAGAAGTTGCTGCAACCAAACTAACTCAGCACAAGCGCCGGCCATGGCACGATATTCAGCCTCGGTACTCGAACGAGAGACCGTAGGTTGTTTCTTGGAGCCCCAAGATAGGAGGTTAGAACCCAAGAATACACAAAAGCCAGATGTCGAGCGGCGATCATCGGGGCAGCCGGCCCAATCCGCATCAGTGTAGGCATGCAACGTGTAAGAAGAAGAAGCACTAATGGTGAGACCAAGAGAGAGGGTACCTTTCAGGTAACGTAAGAGTCGCTTGACAGCATTCCAATGCTCATCCGTGGGTGAGTGCATAAACTGAGACGCTTTGTTCACCGCATACGAGATATCAGGACGAGTGATGGTGGCATATTGAAGTGCGCCAACAACACTTCGATAGACATGTGGGTCGCCCATAGGATCACCATGAAGCTTGGAGAGAGGATCCCCTTTAGCAAAGGGAGTAGTACACGGTTTTGCACCATCCATCTTGGCACGAACAAGAAGGTCCCTAATGTATTGCGGTTGAGAAAGGGTGACACCTTTGGAGGAGGGAGTAACTTGAATGCCTAAGAAGTAGTGAAGGGAACCAAGATCTTTGAGAGAGAATTAAGAGCCAAGTGAAGAGATAAGAGAGGAGATGAGATCTTGATTGGAGCCGGTGACTATAATGTCATCAACATAGATCAACACAATAGTAATGGTGTTGTCATGGGACCGAATGAAGAGAGAGGAATCCGATTGAGAAGCTCGGAAACCAAGGTCAGTGAGAGTCGATGCAAGTTTATGGAACCAAGCTCGGGGAGCTTGTTTGAGACCATAGAGAGCCTTTTTAAGGAGGCACACATGTGAAGGAAAAGAGGGGTCTACAAAGCCGGGCGGTTGAGTCATAAAGACTTGTTCTTGGAGTTCGCCATGAAGAAAAGCATTATTGACATCCAATTGACGAATAGGCCAATGATGCGAAACGGCTAGTGAGAGGACAACACGAATGGTAGTAGGCTTGATCACCGGGCTAAATGTCTCATGATAGTCAATGCCCGCCTCTTGATTGAAACCTTTCGCCACAAGACGCGCTTTGTGACGCTCTATAGTACCATCGGCACGCTTTTTGACTTTGTAAATCCACTTGCAACCAATAACATGTTGAGAGGGTGACGAAGGCACAAGAACCCATGTCTTATTGAGTGCAAGAGCATTGAGTTCAAGTGCCATTGCTTCGCGCCACTCGGGAAATTTATTTGCTGCAATGAATGAGGTTGGTTCAATAGGAGAAGAGGTAGGAGGAAGTGGATGTTTTGTAGTGAGAAACGTGACATGGTCGAGAAATTGCTTAGCTCGACGAGTATTGTCACGATGGCGTGTGACCATATGATGACTGGATGAAACAGGGTCTGGGTGATCAGCTAGAACCAACGGAGTGGCGCAAGTAGAAGTTTGGGCAGAACTGGAAGTGCTCGAGTTAGTAGAAGTAGCAGTATCAAGGCTAGGAGCAGGCCGAGTAAGAGATGAAGAAACTGGAGCTAGAGAGAGGGGGACCGGGCCAAGAAGTCCAGTAGGAGAATAGAGAGCCGGGCCTTGTTGTTGGGCTGCAGTAGAAGAGTTTGAGACTGGGAAGGTGGCAGGCACAGGAAGGCGGCTTGGAGATTGGGCTGTAACGGCCTGTGGAGAAGGAGGCCGAAGCTGGTGAGAAGAAGCAGCGCCAGGTGTAAACAGAGACAAAGTGGTCTGCATAGAAGAAAAATCTGAACCCGAGCTAGTGCTTGGAAGAGTAGCCCGAGCCTTAAAAGGAAATTGAGATTCATCAAAGGTTACATTGCGACTTACATAAATTCGATTAGACGGAATATGAAGGCATTTGTAACCTTTTTGAGTTTGGCAATAACCTAAGAACACGCAAGGTTGAGAGCGAAATTGGAGCTTGTGTTTATTGTAAGGTCTAAGAAGCGGAAAGCAAAGACATCCAATAATTCGCAAGAATCGATAGTCGGGTTCAGCCTTAAAAAGAATGGTATAAGGTGGCTTGTGAGGAGGTGAGGAAGGGGGTAGGCGATTAATTAAAAACACCACGCTTTGAAAGATATGGTCCCATAGGTGAAGTGGTAAAGAGGCGTGGGACATGATGGCAAGGCTTAATTCGACTATGTGACGGTGCTTACGTTCGGCAATGCCATTTTGTTGCGGAGTGTGAGGGCAAGAGGTTTGATGCACAATATGAGGATGCAACCGAGCAAGGGGTTTGAACTCGGTACCACCATCGGATTGCAAGGTTTAAATTGAGGCGCCAAACAAATTCTCAACTTGTGCTTTAAAAATTGAAAATACATGGACAAGTTCATCTTTTGTGCGAAGAAAGTAAATCCAAGAAAATCTAGAGTACTCATCAATAAAATGCACATAATATCGATATCCATTGGTCGATACAACCGGGGAAGGACCCCACAAATCGGTATGAATAACCTCTAAAGGAGAAAAGGTATGAGAAGAAGAACTAGAAAAAGGCAAAACATGCGCCTTAGCATTTGCACAATCACCACAAAAGTGCATTTTATTTGACAAAAGAGGAAGGTTATTGGATTTTATTATGTAACTAGTAGTACTAGATGAGGGGTGCCCAAATCTTGCATGCCATAAATCCGCTGAGACCCTTTCTCCTACAAAAGCTCTAGGTGAAGGAGAGAGGTTGTATAAACCATGATCAAGCTTGGCTTGAAGAAGAGGGGTCTTGGTGCGGCGGTCCTTCACAATACAAAAGAGAGGGTGAAATTCAATAATAACATCATTATCTCTAGTAAACTTAGAGATACTAATCAGATTTTTGGTAATTTGGGGCACTAGTACATCTTTGAGGTGTAAAGAACCATGAGTAATCTTGATTGAACCTTGTCCAAGATGATCAATAGATAAAACATGTCCATTACCTACTTGAAGACTATCTGGACCATGATACGGCACAAACGAGCTCAAGTTGTTGACATCGGATGTCACGTGGTGAGAGGCACCCGAGTCGAGGAACCACCCTTCACTTGGTGTGGAAGTTGGAGCAGTGATGAGAGCTTGAGCATTGGTAGATGGCTCGGCTTGATATGCATCATCATAGCGATACCAACACTCAAGAGCTTCATGACCCCTTTTGCGGCAGATCTGACAGGTAGGAAGGTCCAGCTTGATTGGCTGCTGTTGCACAGGAACACCTCTACCTTGCACCTGTCTCTGTTGAGAGTTGTAATTCTGGCGGCCAGAGTTAGAATTGGATCCTCTATGAGAATAACTCCTGCCTCCTCTATTATTTCGGCCTCTACCTCTATGAGAATTGGGCTGATGCGGCCCAGAATAGGCATTATTTCCTTTGTGGCGCTGAGAGTAAAGAGCTAACGGGTCTGAATTACCACCATTTTGAGAACCGATTAGCTGTTCATGAGATAGGAGAAAACCAAGGAGATCATCGGAGGAGATCGGATCTGCACGGGTGGTGAGAGCAACCACGAAGGAATTGTACTCGGGACCGAGACCTGTGAGAATGTAGCTAACCAGATCGGAGTCGGGAATCGGCTGACCAATAGCAGTGAGTTGATCGGCAAGATTGCGCATCCGCTCAAAATAGTCGTTGCAAGATTGGCCGCCGCGAGAGGTAGTCTGTAAAAGACGACGCAATTCCATGACTCTGGCCCTAGAGACGGCGGAGTAAACGCGATGCAGAGAGCTCCAAAGGTCACGGGCAGTGCGGCAACTCACATACTAACCAAGGATGGATCCAGAGATGGAAGAACGCAGCCAGCCGAGAAGTAATTGATCTTGCTTTAGCCACGGAAGGTAAGCTGGATTGGTTTCTGAAACGCCAGAACTTGTCAGGACGGGCAATGGGAAAGGAATTGACTCATCCAGGTGGTGAAACAGCCCAAAGCCAGTGACGATGGGTTCCACTTGTGATCTCCATGTGAGAAAATTAGAGCGATCCAACTTCAGGGACACAGGTATGTTGATATGAGTGATTTGATCAGTAGGTGCTGATGGAGCAATGGGCTCAGATAGAGGATGGGAGAGAGGATCAGCCATGGTGATCAAGAAATTCTTTAAGAATTCTTGACTGAATTGATTTAATCTTGAGGAGCTTCGAGTAGCTCTGATACCATGATACAGAGAAGAGATAAGAGAGAATTGTGAAAATGAATTGTATTCAGATTGATCAGAAATGTTACAACTGCCACTATATATAGGCAATGCACTAATTACAATCATGCCATTCATCTCTAACTACCTACATAACAGCTCAATGTATTCTGTTACAACATTGGTCAACTGGGATCTTTGACTTTGTCTAATACTAGTGGGCAGCGGTTTGATTTTCTGTAGGCTGTTCTATGTTTTTGTATGTAGCAAGTTCTGTAACGCTGTGATGCAAGTTCAGATTCTTGGAAGCTGCGCATCATATTTAAGAGGAGAAGGGATTTTATGAGTTGTATTTAATAGTGGATTTCGATTCCGGAGTTTAAAAATTGAGTTGTGGGCCCCACAAAAAAGAAATTCTGTGACTATTGCATCTCTCTTCTTCTCTCGCTCCCAGTCTCGCCTAAACCTAGTCGACTAAAAATCAACTTTTCGCTCTTTCAGGAAGCCGTCGTCTCTCCTTCGCTCTTTGTTTGTTTCGATTGTTCTTTGTTTGTTTCGATCGTTCTTTGTTTATTTATTTTAGATTGTAATTTCTTTGTTTCGATTTGTAACAGATTTGTAATAGATCTCAATTCCTTTTAGATTGTACTTTGTTTGTTTCAAAAAATACATGTATAATCAATCATTTAATTGAATTGCTGTCTCAATTTCGAACTAATTTCGAATCAAATCGAACTAGTTCGAATTATACCGAACCAAATTCGAACTGACCTTTTAGGTTTGAAATCTATTTCAATTTCGAACTGGATTTGATTCGAAATTATTTCGAATTCGAATTCGAACTAGGACATATTCGATTTGGTTCGGTTCGTTTGCAGCCCTAGAATGATGGATGCATTTCTTTAAAGCCAAAGACAGCAAATCAATAGACAAAGATTGATATTTACACCTAATCAAATCCTTATTACAATAAAGGGGTCCATTTTGTCGCTCATCGACGAACGAGTGATTCAAGTCAATGGACTATGTCACTTGAGTGAATAGGACCAAATCAATTCCTTTTTCTTTTTCTTTCTTTTTTTTTCTTTTATTTTTATTGGAAGCCCTTGGGCAAATCAATTCCTTATTCTAACTACCCAGTTCGGTAGCTCAGGAAAAAAAAAAAAAACAGTCACACTTTTGTCTTTCTCTCTTAATTTTCCTGTGCACTTCAAAAATAAACATTTGAATAGTATTTTTAAGCGACCAATATAAATGTATTTAATTCAACAAGAAAATACCGGATTTAATATCTCACCGAGAATTCTTTTAATTTTAAAGTTTTTAGTCACCATATATATCAGGAAGTATCATTTATCTTTCCCACATTAATTGTTCATAAATCAAATTGAGATTCTATACCGGACCGTACCAACTACCAAGTGCCGCATATCTCTGGATCTTCCTCATGATTTGCGCATAACAAATCCCCTAAATCGGACGGTAGATACCAGATAGATTTTTTTTCCTTTGAATAATCTCATGTCTGATTGTTACAAAACAAGTTCAAGGCCTAGTTTTGCTTTTACTGCGAAAAGAATAGTCAATACCTCAGACAAAAGTGGGATTTGATTGAAATGATAACCCCCTTGAACAGTTTATAAGACTATATTTTTTAATAGAAAACTGTTTCTAGGGCTTCTTGTTGAATTAAATGACATGTTACAAACTCATCATATAATTATTTTTTATTTCAAAATAAGTAAATGAAGATAGCATCTGTGGACATTTTCCATTAATCAAATAACTTTTGCTTTACAAACTCTTTGTCGTACCATTGAAAAAAATTTGAAGTCTCTTAACCATAGTTTCCCAAAATTGCATACACAATAAAACAAAACAAAAGAGCACAGACTACCAGTACACTGCTACTTCAAATCAATTTACTTGCAATACAGTTACTAATTCGGATCACATTATTTACTATTTACATTACACTGTAAAATTTGTGGTGGTCATAAAAGCTATCTTGATATGTGTAGGGATATGGATATGTGTACTGGTATGGATGAATGAATGGGTACACAATCTGGTTGTTTTCTTTCTTATCGTCTTTCTTTTCTTCTTTTTTCTCTTCTGCTGAGCCTACACTTATCAAATCAGCATAACCTAATTTTTTTCTCAACAGAGTTGTCAGAGTTACAGAATCTGTTCCATCACCAATTACTACTAGTTTATCGCCATCCAATGCGGCAGAGACAACACCTGAACAAAAGAATGGAAAAAAAAAACTTTAGTTTACAGGTCATACTTAGATGGAGAAAGTGGTTTAAGATATACCGAGAAGGCGAGAATAAAGAGTTGAATTTATTCCTCCTTTTTAATCATTCAGGCTCGAACTATGATAGCAATTAATTTTACATGATATAAGCACTTCAGTACTGTGCTTGAAGGTAAGGAAACTTGGGGTTGCAAAATTAGAAAACTATTTGAAATCACAATAATGGCAACAGCAACAGAATGAATATTAAAAGAGAGTTATAAACAATAATTGAAGGAAAATTACCATCCATGGTAACAGCAGTTTTGAGTGCTTTTGTGCGCTTCTTTGCATCATCAAGGGACAGCTTCACAACAAACTTTTGCTACAATAAATTAATTAAACAGTTAACACTATTAAAATTGGCCTCAATAAAACTGCGATTGACAACATAATCACATCTGAGGGTTCATCTACCAGCTGTTCACCACCGATAAATTTTTATTGTATTTTTTTAAGAGAAAAAAGGTAGTGGGGCATAACAAACCTTAGTCATCTTCTTTTGTTCGTTTCTTGATTTTGAGAAGTTATCTTGGATTTTTGGAAGGGGCAGAGACTTGGGATGAGTGTTTGAGGCAGTGTATTCGGTGAGCCAATTTGATGAATGAGATAAGAAGAGAGAAATGAGTTCCCTCAAATTTATAGAGAGATTAGAAGTCAGGGGAGGGTCTGAGGAAGCAATCTAGAAGGAGACTCGGTCATTTAGAAGTTGCTTCCAACGACAGTACGACACGGTTATCGGACCCCATTAATAAAGGGTGTACGATTCATATCGGACAATGGGTTGTTGGGTTGTTGGGTTGTTGATGGAATTCACATCCTCAGGTAACCTGTACTTACTGAGTACAATTGAAACTGATGGTTTAGGATCATTCTTTTAACTTGGCACGAATCTCAAAGCAAAAGTTATACAGCTCCCCTGCGCAATCATATATGTTGGAAGAGGAATAAATTTTGTGTAGGTAACGTTTAATTTAAAAATATAGTGGATGATTAATTTATTTTTAAGAAGATGTACATTTTATAATAACATAACAAGTTCAACAGGAGAAAAATTACTCTATTCACCATAATTATGATATATCCAAATTATATATGTATTTATGTTATTTTTATTTCTAATAAAAAAATTATTGAATAATATATTAATTTTATAATAATATTTAAATAAGATATTTGAATTATACTTGTATAAGTATTTGTATCTGCTTAATATTAGATTCGTATCTACACTTATATAATATTTAATTTGTATATATATTCTATCTGAAAAATAAAAAAATACAGATATGATTTTATTATTATACAATCCGTATTTGACCGAGAATGGAAAGATGATCCTTATCGTATTCTAGATCGACTATAAATGAAAACGCTTGATACAATATATAAAGAGAAAAGGGAAAAAAAAAAAAAAAAAAGGTGTTTTCCCAATGTGTATAGATAAAAGATTGACACTAACACATTTTTAACATCGTTTAGATGTGTTATTCCAATTTATTCGTTGAGAACCTAATTAATTATCTATCTTTCCTTCTTATTAAGGAGCTTAATGTCTAGATTCTACAAGGGTCATAATTTACTGGATTTTTTTTTAAGAATAATGCTCAGCTATTGAATTTTCAGATCGCAGATAAATGAATTTTCCAAATTATGCGTTTCAACACTTAAGCATGCATTGATCGCGCCACATAAGATCTTAGCGCCTGTAGACTGCGCGCTGCACCTGTGGACTGCACCTCTGAACCACACACGGTGCCTGCGGACCGAGCCTATGCACCGCACACTCTTTTTTTCTACTGAAGGCGGGATTCGAACCCAGTTAGATTCTGTTAGTGGCAAAATTCTTATCACTACACTAGAGTTCATGTGTTACCTTATAGATAAATATAGTATTTAACTATTTTTCTCTACAAATTTGATTTAAATTATAATTATATAAATATCATATATAAACTAATAAAAAAAATATATATTAATAGCCGTATCATATCTTTCATTTTTGAAAATTGCCATATCGCCGTATCCGTATCGTATCAATATTATTATTGCTTTGAGATTTGTTCAGCATGTATTAGAACGATTGATTTTTAAAAAGGTCACGTAAATAATGAAATAATGAAATGCTTAATCTTTTTTATTTTATAATATTTTATAACGAAATAATTTGTTTCCGTTGGTACGATGCTAATTACTTATTACGACCTAATCAATTTCGTATCACGAGTTCACGACAAAGGTGTCCATTTCATCGCTCTTTATTTGACCAATGACTAGTGATCCAAGTCAACCGACCGAGTCAATTCAGCGAATAGAACCTAATTAATTATTTTTTCTAACTACCCAAAAGAAAATAAGAAATCAGTCACAATCATTTTGTGTTTTTCTTGAATCTTCATGTACACTGCTGTTGCCTTCAAAAGTAATCATTTGAACAGCATTTAAAAAAGAGCTAATTATTTTAAATTTAACAAGAAAATACTGGGTTTGATTTGTCACCGAGAAAGTATTTTTCTTTTTACTTTTGCGTCAGTCAATTATATCAGCAAGAAGCTTCTATGAATCTTTGAAAATCACTTTTTCAATTGCAAAAACGAAAAAAAAAAAAAAATACTGCAGTCAACATTTTACTCACGTATCAACAAGAAAGAAGCATTTATCTTATTATTGTTCATAATTCAAATTGAGATTCATAAATCAAAAGAAAATAATCCTTGTGCCATTTATATCGATAAGCTCTTAATTGTTTACTAGTATCGTGTCTGTACATTGCTACGGGTATTCTAATAGTAATAGAAAAGTAAAACTCATGTTTTAATGACATACCTATTAGCTTTCTTTTCTTTTTCTTTTTTGTTATGTTGCTTAACGGGTAAATGAGAGAAAAAAAATCATCAAAATAAGTTTGTATTATTTATTGTTGTCGTTTTTATAACTCTTGTTATTATTATAAGGATTATGCTCATCTTCTTAGGATTTATATGCATTTGTGTACCTTGAATTGAGAATAAAATCATGTTTACTTAAATGAAATCATTAAATAACAAATAACATTCTTTATGTAATATAAAAAAATGTAAAAAAAATAAAGACATGGCTTTGATTGTCTAGGTTTCATTATAATTCTTAATAAATTTGAGAAAATTAATCCTGAACCATAGTGATTCTTGAAATTATTTTTAGTTCTAACAATTATTGCTATAAAAAAAATAAAAAATAAAAAAAAGCATGTTGTTCTTCTAACATTGACAGATTTTTCTTTGTTGCGCATAATTTCATAAGTTTGTCAAAAACAAATGAGATAGCATATTTTACTGCTAAAAACTGCTAAACGATGTTTTTAGCATTAATTTCATCATTATTAATTAATTAAGGCAATTTCATAGTTGTTTTTGTAGATTCAGTACCAGCAACTTTGTAGAGTTGGTAGTTTGTTGTCTTTTATTTAGCTATTTTTATTTCCTATAAAATGTAAAGATGATTTTTATTTCAATAAATATACCGACGGGTTTTGAATAAAAAATAAATAAACTAAGGCAACATAAATAACAAATACCAATGATGATAATCAATATTGGGTAAATAAAATTTTAAAATTTCTTAAATGACATTTTAAAAATGATGATAATCAATGATGTTATTAAATGATGATAATTCAATCTAAAATTTTCTTAAATGATATTTAAAAAATGGAACTAAATCAAGACCAAGAGAATTCATACTAAAAAAACTTGTAGCGAGTACATGTGAGTATGTATCTAAATAAA
Organism: Carex pumila; assembly: GCA_033356055.1. NCBI lineage: Eukaryota > Viridiplantae > Streptophyta > Magnoliopsida > Poales > Cyperaceae > Carex > Carex pumila. The sequence goes on from JARJHM010000680.1 coordinate 24,761, forward strand.
TTTTGATTTCTACACAAACAAATATAAAAAAAATATGTATCAAAATAAAAGAGGACAAATTATTTAATCAGAAGGTTGATATTCAATATGAAATTTCATCTTTTAATAATAGTTGTTGTCAAATCATAACATCTACATGTTTAATATAAGAAGAGATAGAACTTGTAGCTGCATTAAATGACGTGTTACAGATTCGTCAAATATTTATTTTTCCAAAATAAGTCTTAGGAATTTATAGTATATTATTAATAACGATAGCGGATTGATTGATATCTTTATTTCTACCGTCATCACTATCAAATTAAGAATGAAGATAGCATCTACCAATATTTTCCATAATTAATCAAATAACTTTTGCTTTACAAGTACCACTTGATCATGCCATTGAAAGCAATAAAAAATAGAGAAATGATTTCATCCCCGTTCTAGTCTCCTAATAGTTTCTTTGGCCCTTAGCTATTTATGGTAACTGTCCCCTCATTCTAGTTATTGATCTTTCTAACTGTCTTGACTCCTCTCTCTCTCGATTAGCAAAAAAATAAAATTCACACTCTTTACGGCCTTCACAGCCTCCACCTCTTCTCTTTCTCGGTGTGGTGCACCGTCAATATCTGACGAGGAGAGCATGGTGCACCGTTGAGATCTGGCGAGGAGAGAATGGTGCATTGTCAAGATCCAATGGGGAGAGCGTGGTGCACCGTCGAAATCTGGCAGGGAGAGCGTGGTGCACCGTCAGAAGGGGTCCATACTAGCCCAGTGAAGATTGTCAGAGTACAATATATGAATACTTCATTAGTTAAATATGCATACTTCATGTTGTTAGATATGAATACTTCATATTTACATTAATTAGTTATAAATATTTTATTAGTTTGATATGAATAATTTATTAGTTAGATATGAACACAATATACTTACTATAAAAACATACTTTTTAAGTGAATTGAATAGGTGTCTTGGAAGAGGTATCCGAGAAGAGGTGTCTGATTTTGAATTGTATAAATTATTTCGTACATGTATGAATATTTTGTAATCTTCAATATGAATATTATTAGTGTCAGGTGTAAATACCTCATGTAATACTAGGCTGTTGAATATAAATACTTATATATATGAATACTTCATTAGTTAGATATGAATATTTAATAATTAGTGTATAGATTTGCTGTAGTTGTCTCCAATCTTGGCAAATATTGTTTTCAGACGGTTGCAGTTCCCAATCCAGACGTCAGACATCGTCAGCGGTCCCCCTGATTGTTACTAGTTCCTAATATTAATGGTCCCCTCCAGTTTGTATTTATATATGACGAATATTATAGATAATAAGTATGAATACTTTAAATTTGTAGGTATGAATACACATTTTGACAATGAATAAAATCACGTTAATCTTGTTCATTAGCGGTAGTTGCCACATGCGTGTCAGTTAGTGATCCCCTGTTGTACTTTTTTTTTTAAATCTTTTAGCATGAAGGATAGATAGAGGACTGAATGAGAGGTACTGTTAGTCGTACCCAAAAAAATAATCTACTAACCATAATTTCCCAAAATTGCATACACAATAAAACAAAAAGCTAAGAGTACCAGATTACCAATACAATGTTTACACCAAATCAAATTGTCACACCTCATATCCGGAGCAAAACAGTCTTGTCATATATATTTATTATGAATTAATGATATCAACAAAATTGTCACACTCCAGATCCGGAATGGAACAATATGCCGCACATATGTATCCTAAAATATACACAGCATTTTACATTTGTATGCATTATCAATAACACATTTAAAATACTACCATAGTTATATTGTTTCTCAAATATTAACAATTAAAGTTAGGAGTGAAAATGAAGCCTGATTATCTGGCAGATATTCATATATAATCCGAATTTGGATAATTCTCGAATATCCATAGAAGATTCGGATTTGGATACGGAGTCTTAAACGGAGGGGATATCTAAACCATCCAAAACTCAATAGTTTGGCCGGACTTCAATAAAAGAGAACTTAACCTTTGTTATAGGTGGGATTTGAACCCATGCATGTACTCCCATCTCAAATTTTTTGGACTAAGTTTCAAACCACTAAACTACAATATTTTTTGTTACCATTCCTTTATTTGATATATATATATATATATATATATATAGAGAGAGAGAGAGAGAGAGAGATGAGTTACGCTACTCCATGGAGTAAAATGCGTTTGTATTCTACGCTGTATTTTTATTTTGAAAGTTCAAATGATTGATCCGAATCGTTAGATGTGATCTCTATATTGAAATGTGATTGGAGACCAAATTATACATTTTTTTTTAATTTTTTTTACTATTAATTAAGCAATTTTGAAATTACTGTTTTGTTGTGAACAGTAAAAATTTCTGAACCATCGGATCAACGATTTCAAAATTGCTTAATAAATAGTAAAAAAATTCCCAAAATTATAAAATTTGGTCTCCAAGCACATTTCAATATGGAGATCATGTTGAGCGATTCGGATCGGTCATTTGAATTTTCAAAATAAAAATATAGTGTTATGGAGCATCAACACATTTTACTCTATGGAGTAGCGTAGGTCCTCTCTCTCTCTCTATATATATATATAGAGTAAAGATAGGTGTGATGTGCTTACCAAGAGGGTTCGATGAGCACAACTCCAAAAGTATATCGGATCGACTTTAAACGCTAAATCCAAACCGTTGAAATCTTTGTACTTCATAAGTGATGCATGCACATATAAAATTTTGAAAGTTTCAAGTTTATTTGCTACACGGTCAAGCGGTCAAAGAAAGAAACTTTTTATAACTTAATTTATAAGTTGTTTTATATATTTAATTTTTATCATTTCTTTGACCGCTTGACTGTGTAGCAAAAAAACTCGAAACTTTCAAAATTTTATATGTACATGCATTACTCATGAAGTACAAGAATTTCAACAGTTTGAATTCAACGTTTGAAGTCGATTCGATATACTTTTGAAGTTGTGCTCACCAAACCCTCTTAGTGAGCACATCACACCCTAGCTTTACTCTCTCTCTCTCTCTCTATATATATATATATATATATATATAAAAAGAGAGAGAGTGACTAATATGCATTCGTAAGCACTTCAGCCGAAGTGCTTATGGTCCAAATTTAATTTTTCAAAATCCAAACGGTTGATCTGAACCGTTCATCTTGTTCTCCATATTAATATGTGCTTGGAGACCAAATTTTATATTTTTCTGAATTTTTTTACTATTTATTAAGTATTTTACAAAATTGTTGATCCAACGGTAGCTTAATAAAACAGTAAAATCAGCAGCTACCATTGGATCAACAATTTTGTAAAATACTTAATAAATAGTAAAAAAATTCAGAAAAATATAAAATTTGGTCTCCAAGCACATATTAATACGGAGAACAAGATGAACGGTTCAGATTGACCGTTTGGATTTTGAAAAATTAAATTTGAACCATAAGCACTTCAGCCGAAGTGCTTACGAATGCATATTAGTCACACACTCTCTCTCTCTCTCTCTCTCTCTCTCTATATATATATATATATATATATATATATATATATATATATTATATGGATAGATTATCTCCCATATCTGCATCAAATTATAGTTATCATTAATATATTTTTTAATTTTTTAATTAATATTTATATCTTTAGAAACTCATATATCTTAATTATCTGATTATTATTCGTTTTATATCCGTATTTGAATCTATATACATGGACTATCCATTCCGTATCTGTTTACTATCTACATCTGTATTCGTATTCTCTTATTATCCGACGGATGCGGATATGGTATCAACATTATCCACTGCGTTTTCACCCCTAAATTCAAAGTGCATAAATAAAATAAAAACCAACCCAATAATACAAAAGGATACTGAGCAAAATACGGTGAGTAGCAATTGGATAGTAAATTTCACCATACTTAATTCAGCTATAAACAAAAAGAGTAAATCATATACCCAATTGGCAGTACTGTTGATGTAATTTCAGTTCAGAACTCTTCTTGCTTCAACGCTTTGGTACTTGGAACCCACATAGGTGCATGGAACAAGTGAGAGTTCAAATCACGCCTGAGAAGCAATGACTAGTATGTCGTACCTGAGAAGTAATGGATCCCAATTTGCTGCTATTCATTTCCTCTCTATCTCTCTCTTCAAATAAGAGAAGAGAGAGAAAGAACATCACGTGAGAGAGAGAGTAAGAGGAGAGAGATAGAGAGAAGAGCATGGGAAGAATAACACCGGATCTCATTCCGAGAAGTAACGACCAGTAAATAAATGTTTTATCACAGCACTTATACAGTTTCCTATAGTCACAATATTCAGTACCCCTACCAAACTAGTTGGGATCAGTGGGGACATTCACCAAAATACGCATAAGGATTTCGTAAAGTAAATATTCAGTAATAATCAGTGAAATTTAGTATATGTTGTTTTAACCAATTGAACAAATGAAAGAACATACAATCGATAAATCATACCAAAATAATAGTTTTTACAGTCAATCTAGTTATATAATTGTCGTGTTATGTATTTGATGCAACAGTTGTTTTAAATGTCTTTGTGCGCTTCTGTGCATCGTTCAGTAACAGTTTTACTACAATCTTTTGCTGTAGGAATTAGAAATACCAAAAAATTATGAGGTCAATAATTAAGCCCTCAAAGTTTCTTAATTACTAGAAATAAATGCAAAACACAATATGCACAATGAGGAAATGATTTTATTGTTAATCATTCCATCACTGATTTTATTGTAAGTTAAACAGAAAAATTTATTAAAAAAAGTTAATATATCAGAAACCTGAAACCTTAGTCATATATAGTTTCCATCGTATATGTATAGAGATTTTGGGTTTTGGTAGAAGAAGAAAATGAAGCATGTTCCCAATTTAAAAGCGAATTGCTTGTCAAGCAAGGAATTGTGCCAAGTCGTCACTTTGTGAAGAAGTCAACAATTTGTGTGGTCGTCACGAACGCTGACACTATTCATTGAGTCCCGCATGAAAAAATCAACCAGTCGTATCCCGTGTACGGATAAATTAAAATATTTATTTTAATCTGACATAATTTTAAAAGAGTCCAATCATTCCATCCATTCAAAGCAGGCCCGATTAAGATTTTTTTTATGATCCGCATAAGGTACGGCTAACAATGATTTTCATTAAAAAAAAATGTTTATTATAATGTTTTCTTTTAATGAACCAACTTTAACAGTATACTAGTAATTGTGTCCGTACATAGCAACGAGAGCAAATTATGTAGTAAAAATTATTAAGCTTTTTAATAAGGAGGAGAAATAATTTAAATTAAATTTGTAGAGAAAAATAGTTAAATATTATTTTTATTTACAAAATAATATATGTGAACTCTAGTGTAGTGGTAAGAATATTGGCACTAATAGAATCCAACTGGATTCAAATTTCACCTTCAGCAGAAAAAAAGAAAAATGATGCGCGGTGCACAGGCTCGGTCCACAGGTGCTATGCGTGGTTCAGAGGCGCGTTCCACAGGTGCGGTGCGCGGTCTACGGGCACTGAGATCATATGCGGCGCGACCAGTGCATACTTAAGTGTTGAAGCTCATAATTTGGAAAATTCATCTAGACATTAAGCTAGACATGGACTATCTGTTCCGTATCCGTTTAAGGCGGATTTGATTTTGAATTTTGATATATGTTTACTATTCATATCCATATCCGTATCCTCTCATTATCCGATAGATACAGATATGATATCAGCATTATCCGCTCCGTTTTCACCCCTAAATTCAAAGTGCATAAATAAAATAAAATAAAATAAAAACCAATCCAATAATACAAAAGGATACTGAGCAAAATACGATGAGTAGCAATTGCATAGTAAATTTCACCATACTTCATTCAGCTATAAACAAAAAAAGTAAATCATATATCCAATTGGCAGTACTATTGATGCAATTTCAGTTCAGAACTCTTCTTGCTTCGACTTTGGTACTTGGAACCCACATAGGTGGAACAGGTGAGAGTTCAAATCTAGACTCTCAGTGTAGTATTCAGTTCCAGTATATGAACCTATATAATCCGCCTATAATCCGCCTAGATCAAATACCAATTGGGTCGCATAACTGCATAGCGGTAGTGCAAGCACAAATATGTGTGTTCTAATTTCATGTTTCATACACATTTACCTTAATTAATGGTTAATCATAACAAGTTTTGGGGTGTAAGGTTCAACTTAGCATTTTTTTTATATATTCATCTTAGGATTGATCCTATTAAGTTATATAAATATTGATTTCAGTACCACAAATTTGGTAAATTCGTATGCAAATGTGTGCAGATGCTCAGAAACAACATTTAAAGGTATAACAACTTGCAGAATTGTCAAAACGATATATAGCCTACAGAGATATATCAAAATTTAATTAATATCCTAAACCATTCTATTAAACCTGGTAACATAAGTAAATGACTTAAACCGATTAAATATAGTTTTGGTTCACCGTTGGACAGTTAGTTATCAGTTTGGTTCAGATTTTGTACGTTTTACAATATTTCAAAGTTTGTCACGCCTGAGAAGCAATGACTACTATGTCGTACTTGAGAAGTAACAAATCCCAATTTGCTGCTATTTTAATGAGAATAGCAACATGCTGCTATTTATTTTCTCTCTATCTCTCTCTGCAAATAACAGAAGAGAGAGAACATCACGTGGGAGAGAAAGTAAGAGGAGAGAGATAGAGAGAACAGCATGGAAAAAGCATGGGAAGAATAACACCGGATCTCATTTCGAGAAATAACGACCAGTAAATAGACATTTTATCACAGTACTTATACAGTTTTCTACAGTCGCAATTTTCAGTACCCCTACCTAACCGGTTGGGATCAGTGGGGACATTCACCAAAATGGGCATAAGGATTTCGTACAGTAAATATTCAGTAATAATTAGTAAAATTCAGTATATGTTGTTTTAAACAGTTGAACAAATGGAAGAACATACATTCGATAAATCATACCAAAATAATAGTTTTTACAGTCAATCTAGTTATATAATTGTCGTGTTATGTGTATGATGCAACAGTTGTTTTAAATGTCTTTGTGCGCTTCTGTGCATCGTTCAGTAACAGTTTTACTACAATCTTTTGCTGCAAGAATTAGAAATACCAAAAAATTACGAGGTCAATAATTAAGCCCTCAAAGTTTCTTAATTACTAGAAATAAATGCAAAACACAATATGCACAATGAGGAAATGATTTTATTGTTAATCATTCCATCACTGATTTTATTGTAAGTTAAGCAGAAAAATTTATTAAAAAAAGTTAATATATCAGAAACCTGAAACCTTAGTCATATATAGTTTCCATCGTATATGTATAGAGATTTTGAGTTTTGGTAGAAGAAGAAAATGAAGCATGTTCCCAATTTAAAAGCGAATTGCTTGTCAAGCAAGGAATTGTGCCAAGTCGTCATTTTGTGAAGAAGTCAACAATTTATGTGGTCGTCACGAACGCTGACACTATTCATTGACTCCTGCATGAAAACAATCAACCAGTCAGGTGTCCCGTGTACGTATAAATTAAAATATTTATTTTAATCTGACATAATTTTAAAAGATTCCAATCATTCCATCCATTCAAAGCAGGCCCGATTAAGATTTTTTTTATGATCCGCATAAGGTACGGCTAACAATAATTTTCATTAAAAAAATGTTTATTATAATGTTTTCTTTTAATGAATCAACTTTAACAATATACTAGTAATTGTATCTGTAAATAGCGACGAAAGCAAATTATGTAATAGAAATTATTAAATTTTTTAATAAGAAAGAAAAATAATTTAAATCAAATTTGTAGAGAAAAATAGTTAAATATTATATTTATCTACAAGATAACACATATGAATTCAATTATAGTGGTAAGAATATTGGTACCAATAAAATCCATCTGGATTCGAATTCCAGCTTCAGTAGAAAAAAAGAAAAAGGGTGCGCGGTGCACATGCTCGGTCTGCAGGTGCCGTGCGTGGTTCAGAGGAGCGTTTCACGGGTGCGGTGTGTGGTCTACGGGTACTAGAATCATATGCGGCATGACCAGTGCATACTTAAGCGTTGAAGCTCATAATTTGAAAAATTTATCTATATGCAATTTGAAAATTCAACAGTTGAGCATCATTATGAAAAAAAAAAACAGTAAATCTAGACATTAAGTTCCTTAATAAGTAGGAGAGATTATAACTATTTTTTTGTTGATTATCGTTTGCAATTTTGTATAGTTTTCTTTTTCTAAAGAACGCTATTTCAAATACTATAATTATTATTTGGATTTAGCCCGATCATTTAATACACGTACAGGAAAAAAAAATCATTTTTAAATTAAACTGCTATCAAACAGAATGTAACATAAAAAATATAATAGAGATATTTTATCGATCACGTAATAAACTAATTAATTTGCATATTAAATTAGGTATATTTCACATATTAATGAATATTTAATATTAAAAATTAAATAATTTTCAGCCATATGATTAAATTTGACAATATAACAGATACATAATTCAACGATTGAAAGTTTTTCATAACTTAAACATGTTTTAGAGGCCTTAAAATCAACCATCTTTTGTGAGATAATTTCCGATTTTTTTATTTATTTTGAAAAAAATATATTGCCAATCACTTCAATAGTTGTTAAACAAAGACACATGGAACAAATAAAGTGGTTAATACACATGGAAAAAAAAAATGTAATGCGTTAACGGAAAATATATATTAGCAATAGGAGGTTTACTGTTCTTACGAGTTAAGACTATTGACAAATATTTATATTTCGGTCAAAATATAAATGGCTCAATTATTATTTTTTATATTCCAACAGTCGATATCAAAATCACGTAGGATAAAATTTTACTGTTCTTTTTTATTTCAACTTTTTTTCCTTTTTTTTTAAATTTTAAAAGATCGACCAAATTTAATAAAAATATAACAAATATTTGCATATTGAATTAGATCATTTTTTAAATAATCTGAAAAAAAATAAAATATCCTAAAATAAAAAAATTTAGTAACATGAAGATTTTATTATCTACAATGCATCAAAACGACTTGGATTGAACATTCGGATACGAGATGGCATAATTTTGAACTATTTATATTTCGATCGAAATACAAATGCTTGTACAAAAACTTAATTCAATTATAATGTCAGGTCATTTTATTTGAGATAACAATTAATGGTGCGCTTTCATTTTTTTTCCAACAAGTTGCCTTTCTGTTATTCATGCTATCTATATAATTAAAATAATCTCTCTTTATTCTGAAGGTTAATTGGCTGAAAGCCAACATATATTAATCAAGAAACAAGTTATATACAGAAATGTAAAAAAAAGATGAGATGTAAATTATTTACATAATCCTGCCATATTTAGAATTATCTCTAATCAGCATCTAGGACCGTCAACAGTGAAACAAAGTCACCTGCCTGGTCAATATCACGTTGGCCTCTTGAATCGTTAATAATTAAAATAATCTTAAAAACGTCAACTTTGTTATGAATGAAATATTTATGGATGTTCAGGTTGCAAATCTTCTGAGCAATTACTTCAAAACTTATATTTAAAGAAGTACGTTTCTCTCCCACATTTATCAAGAGTTAATTTTAGATGGCTTGTAATTTACATTTTCTAACTTATAAATAGAGACTTTATATGGATGTATTAGACACAACAAAAGCGGCCATTTTTATTAATATTCCTGAAACAAATGTAAATTTTAAAAATGCCCCTACCCTCAATTTTTTTTTATAAATGCCCTGACCGTTTGGACCCAGGGTGGCCCAAAATACCCTGTGAAGCGCCACCCCCTAGGGCAGCCCACAAGCTAAGTGAGGCGCTACACCCTGGGGCGCCTCATATGTGTATTTTTTTTTTTTTAAAGAGAAATCTTAGTATTTTGATTTGAATAATTTTGTGAAAAAAGTTTAGGGTTTATGTATATGTGTATGTGCATGTCAAAAAATAAAATATTATGCGTATGGCTACCGGAAGCACTTCGGCCGAGGTGTTTCTGGGGTTATATTTTAGTGTGTGATGATCAAACAACAAATCTAAACCGTTAGATGTTCAATCTATTATAAAATCTGCTTGGAGACCAGTTGTTACACTTTTAATTATATTGTTGAACTTTAATTGAATTATTAAACTGTGTTATAATAAAGAAATGTAAAGTGCAAACAACATAATACCAACATGAACATGAAATAATAAAACATAATCTCAACATAATGTGCGCCGATGTAATATAGCAGTCCCATAGTCAAAATACTACAATCAGAAATATATTACAATAAACAAAAAAGTTCACATAAGCAAAATAGCAAGTTTATCTGCCCCTACCACGACGTCTCAATAAACCTAACAAACGACTAGTTGTACTAGTATGAGCTGCAGGTGCGGCATTACTTGTAGAGGCTTGGCTACTAGATGATTGGCTTACAGGAGGAGGGGGTTGTGTTCTACCGGTTGCTTCAGCAACAACTCTGGCATTTTCTCTTTCGTTGTGTTCGTTTATTGCATCTGAATATAACAATGCAATTCAGTTAGTAATATAATTAAAACATAAATAATTTTTTTACAATTCTACATACCTGCCCTGCGCCTGTCGGAAACAGAACGGCGAGCCTGATTTCCCGACGGTCGCCCACCACCCATCTCGTCCATGGTCATTACAATACGCTTGTGTCTCCTCCTTCCCTTTCTTATCCATCCTTCTGAAGGGAGTATTCTATCATCGACATATGCAGGCCACTCATGCTGATCAGGATAAGAATGGAAAGATCCACCCCAAGTGGAAGCAAGGTAATTGGTATGGTACATGTCAGCAACATAGTGATCCTCACAGTAATTCCTCACTCGGCATACTGCCATCACGTGACTGCAGGGTATGTGACTTAGCTGGGGTCCTTGGCATGTATAGGTTACTGCCCTGGCATCTCCGAATTTAACAACGTACTTGCAAGCCCTCTTGACAAACGCCATAGTGCCGTCTGGTTTACGACTGGTTGGAACATACTCATTTGGATTTTGCACTTCGAATTATGTTCCATTATTACCCATCGGGATCACGGTCATAGTTGCACCTTTGTCCCTGTGTCGTCTTAGTTTCTCCTCCACTCTTGTTGAAAATGACTGGTTCATCCTTATTAATTCTGCGGCCTTAGCATGCCGTTCCTGAAACCAGGCATTTAACTTGTAGAATGTGTCCTCCACAACTGCGGCCACAGGCAACATCCGGCTCTGCTTGAATACTGCATTCAGCGACTCGGACCCGTTGGTTGTCATAATTCCCCAACGCTAAGCTCCATCACGGGTTTGATATATTTTCTCGTATGCTGGATCTTCGTTGACATCTCTGGGATTATTTTTGTCCACCTTCATTAAGTAGAGATTTGCCTTTGGCATGTACTACACAAAAAAATAAGGAAATAGAATAATGTACGTAAACAATTATACTAAAAAATCATTTTCTTAAAGTACAGTAGTATATGTAAACAATTGAAATACATGTACCTTTGCAAAACTGCTAGTCATCTCTACCACCCTTTTCGGTTTTTTCTTTCTGCAATTCCATCTAAATGTATCAATAACCCACTTGTCGCCCCCGGTTGCCTTGGAAAGGTTCTCCGCAATGTGTTGCATGCACAACCTATGCACACACTGGCCAGTACGAGTTGACCAACCGTAATCTTCACAATCAAAAACATAATTTATTCCTTTGTGCTGGTCTGATATCACGCAGAAAAATTTTCCTTCCCTGATCACCCGTCTTCTTAAAAATTGCATAAAGAATCCCCAGTTCTTGCCGTCCTCTTTATGAACAATTGCAAACGCCAAAGGCAACAGCTGGTTCTCAGCATCATATGCACATGCTATGAGTAGCCTCCCCTCGTAACGGCCAGACATGAAGCATGCATCAATGCTGATAATGGGTCTGATGTATGGCACAGCTTGGATACAAGCACCAAAAGCCCATGCTATGCCCTTGAATTGTTGAGCTCCCTCTATTAGTACTTCGTCTTTATCAAAAAAAGGGCCATGCCATCGCTCATATACGGTGCCGACATTTGTACTTGCCATGGCCTGGAGCAATAGTGCCAGATTGCCATATGAATCCTTCCAACTACCGAATATTCTGCAAACCGCAAGTTCACGACCTCTCCACAGCCTGTTGTATTTTGGGATTACATATTTGTATTTGTGTCTGACGGTCATAGCCACCGCCTTGATACTCATCGATGGATCCAACTTAATGTCCTCCTCAATTGCATCGGCAATTAGTGATGCTGTCAGCTGCGCATGGTTTGTCCTTGTGGACGCAGACTTGCATGTATGAGGTGGTTCACACTTCTTAATCATCCATGCTTCCCCTGAACCCGCAGGGGTTACAAAAAGGCGGAACTCGCAGCGCGAGTGAGTTCTACACAGCACAACTAACCTTGTTCGGTCCCTTTTGTATATTATACATTCCCAGTTGCCGTGAACATAAGTCTCATTTATTTTCTTTACAAGTTTGTCTATGTTGGTATAAACTTGCCCTGCGGCAAGTTCTTTATTATATTCAACACGAGGATCGAAGAAACTAATGCCTGCCTCTTCGAAAGCTGTGGTGTCGTTGAATGTGGCGACTGGATGCTTACTTTCCCGACCTGTAATCGGGAATTTTTCTGCCCTGGATAAACCTGGTACATTTGCATCACCATCTGATAAGTCATTAGCTTCCCAAACCCCTTGGTATTCATCCCCCGTTTTCATTTCCCTTTCTGGTATGGCATCAATAGTATCAACATCAATATCAATATCATTTCGATTAACGGGTACCGGTCCTGACTCTGGCATAGTTGGAAATCTAGGGATTATGAGTGTCTATCTGGGTGGTGGTGGTAACTCTTCAGTATTATGGTACCCCTGGTTGTCATAACCGGGGCTGTGGTACCTCTAGCTGTCATAAGGGGAGTGCTGGTGATATCCCTGGTTGTCATAAGGGGAGTGCTGGTGGTACCCCTGGTTGTCATAAGGAGAGTGCTGGTGGTACCCCTGGTTGTCACAAGGGGAGCGCTGGTGGTACTCCTGGTTGTCATAACCCGAATTGCCATAACCTGAAGGTCCAGCCCCAGCCGAACTTGAAGGTCCAGCCCTCGTTCGGGGAACCCTCTTCGAATATATATCCATTACCGGGACCCCACAAGCTACAAATTGAGTATACACAACTCTCCACAAATTGGCATATGTTATTGGAAACTTAACAAAGTAAGGTCTACCCCCCCACGTGAGTTGTCAATCCGTGTAGCCAATTCTATTTCATACCTGTTGGGGTTTACAAATGTCTTTTCGTATATTAGCTGCTTCAGTTCCTCAAATGTGGTATTTTCATTAATCTCGAAGCCAAATGCGACTTCTTTCGTGTAATGCACACCATCTTCATCCCTTTCTAGCTTGCCGCCGACATACAGTGCAACTAACATCTCTTCTTTAACAAACTACATTTAAAAAAAAAATTACAAGTATTACATGACATAATAATGGGTACAGTAATAAATGACTAATTGAAAAATAATTAAAAAAAAGTTAAAAAAAATTACAATTTTTCTACAGTAGGTGTACAGCAATTGCTACAGTAAATGTACAGTACGGTACAGTGCGTGCAATAGTAAATTTCTACAGTAAATGTACGGTACGCTACAGTGCGTGCAACACTAAATTTCTACAGTTAATGTACAGTACGCTATAGTACTTGCAACAGTAAATTTGCAACAGTAATAAGTAATTATTATAATTAAAAAAAATATCTATTCACTCAGCTTCTCGCCTCGAGAGAAGTTCTCAAATCGGAAAGTGACAGAGGCCGAAAACGAATAGGTTTAAATCATACTACATATGGGGCGCCCTGGGGTGTGGCGCCTCACGTGGCTTATGGGGCGCCCCAGGTTGTGGCGCCTCACTTAGCTTGTGGGCCACCCCAGGGGGTGGCGCCTCACAGGGTATTTTGGGCCGCTCTGAGTCCAGGCGGTCAGGACATTTATAAAAAAAAATTGAGGGCAGGGACATTTTTAAAATTTACATTTGTTTCAGGGATATTAATAAAAGTGGCCGCAACAAAAACATATAAATAAAATATAGTTATTTTTATACATTCTTAATATCTTATTTATTATTCTTTTACTTTATTTTATAACAAACTTATTTTTTTATGAGAAAAGTTCCAATTGTTCTTTCCCTTATCTCTATTTTTTTTAAAGCGCTGACATGGATAGCCATTAATTAAAAGATATTAACCAGATTACGCACAAACGATTGCTTTAAAAAAGAAACCATGTTGTTGATTTCATCTGTGTCACCTGAAAAAGAATAATTATTGAATGCGGCTTAGAAAGGAAGATTATATGTGCTCTGTAATTTTGCAGTAGCCATATACAGTGGTCCTGCCATGCATATATCAGTATGCAAAAAACCTGATTTCTTTCGATTTTGGCAACAAAAAAAAAAAATGTAAAAAACATTTGATATTTTGAAAAATGAATTGGTTAACGGGCAAAAATATTTCTCTCCCTATGCTGCAAGAACAATACCAGTGCATTTACCAGGTCTGAGCTATTTGATTGGCACCGAGGTTCATCGGATAGCTTTAAGATTCATGTGAATCAATTGCGCCCGATCTGAGCTATTTGATTGGCATCGAGGTTCATCTGGATAGCTTTAAGATTCGTGTGAATCAATTGCGCCCGATCTGAATGAGGATCAAACGGGTTGGAGGACATCGGACGAATTCGCTCCAATGCCATCGCCCAACTCCAACAAATCTGGGTGAGTTCGGCTGAAAAATTAAAAAAGGAAAATGTAAATTGGGCTTTGGGCTTTGGGCTCTCCCAGGATGTGAATAATGGAGAAACATAGGCTTTGTTCGGTAGTTTTTTTTTTTTAAAAACTTGGCAGTGACTACTAAAACTAGATAAAGTTTGTTTAACACATCAGTTTCTACTAATATTACATCAGCTCAAAAATTAATTCAGTGTATCAGTACCAGCACCCATTAGATCCCCAACATTTTTGTTCCCTTTTGTACAACATTTCAGCCATAACTTTGCTTCCTCAACAGCTCGGTTGGCTACTAACGACGATGGTAACTTCTTATCTCGAAAGATTACTTCATTGCGTTGTCTCCATAGGGACCATAACACTGACATGAAATAAGTGATCCAAACGTGCTTATTGCGCTCCCTGTTGCTACTGCAATAGAAGTTACATGAAGCCTCCCAAGTATCCCTCACTGTATCTCCAATTTGCAGAAAGGTAACAAACCAAGTCCACGCCTCCTTCGCATTTTGGCATGTAAAGAATAAGTACTTTGCAGTTTCAACTGAGCAATCCTGACACATCACACAATGAGGTTCAACACTCATACCCCTTCACTGCAGCATCTCACGAGTTGGAAGCTTGTCTTTAAATAATAGTTGAGAGAACACTTGAACTTTTAGAGGAGCAGCAGCTCTCCAAGTGCCTACGAACTCCCAATTAATCCTCCCTGCCTCAATCAACACCTTGTATACTGAGAGAACACCTTGTTTGGTAGTCCTGTTGCAAATAGAAATGGAAATAGAAATAAAAAATTTTGAACTGAAAATTACTATTCATGTGGAAAAAAAAAACAATTCAGTTTGAGAATGAATTTTTTTTTTCATTTGAACAGTAATTTGTATTTTGCTGCAGAACAGGGCCTTAAATGATGACAATGGAAACAGAGCTGGGAATTTTGAGCTCTGTCTAGGATTGCTGCACTGTTCGTCCGGATTAATAATTAAAGTTGCTAATTATCATTGTCACTTGAAACTTTTAAATCCATTTCAGTGAGTTACGATCAAGTTGGAATTTGGAAATAGATAATATATTAGCTTTTGAGTTCACATTAAATCCGGTTCTTCATTTAGAAAGGTAAATACGATATTATGAATTTTAGAAGGGAAAATACGTAATTTCAATGTTTTTTTAGGGAAATACATGAAATTCTCCCTTTCTTTAAAACCAAAGACACCAAATTAATAGACAAAGATTGACATACATCATCTAATCAATTCCTTATTACGATAAAGACGTCCATTTCGTCGCTCTTTGATGAATGACGACTGACGAGTGATCCAAGTCAACGGACCATGTCACTTGAGTGAATAGGACCTCATCAATTCGTTATTCTAACTACCCAGTTCGGTAGCTCAGACAAAGAAAAAAAAAAAAGACACATCTTTTGTCTTTTTCTCTGAATCTTCATGTGCACTTCAAAAATAATTATTTGAGCAGCATGTTTAAATGGAGTTTGGCTATATTAGTGTCATTTCAATTTATATAACATCAATTCTAAAATTTATTAAATTTATTTCAAACGGTGAATTCAAACTGTTCAAACCGATCTACTTTATTAGTTGTGCGTTTACATGTAAAATTTATAATTTTTTGAATTTATTTAGTATTAAGTTAAGCGGTCAAATGTGTGAGTTTTTAAGTTAATTTTAATATATTAATTTTTCAATATTTTTACCGCTTGATTTGATATTAAAATAACTCAAAAATATAAAAATATTGTAAATGCATCACTCATAAAATAAATTAGTTTGAATGGTTTGGATTAATCATTTGAAGTATATTCAATTAATTTTGAAGTTAGTGTTATATGACACCAATGTTATATTAGCCGGACTCGAAAATACCAGGTTTGATATCTCACCGAGAATTCTTTTAATTTTTTATTTTTTTAGTCACAATATATATAAAGAAGTATCATTTATCTTTCCCATATTAATTGTTTATAAATCAAGTTGAGATTCTTTACCGGACTGTACCAAGTGCCGCATATCTCTGGATCTTCCTCGTGATTTACGCATAACAAATCCCCTAAATCGGACGGTATACAGACCAGATAGATTTTTTTTTTCTTTTGAATAATCTCATGTCTGATTGTTACAAAAGAAGTTCAAGGCCTAGTTTTGCTTTTACTCCAAAAAGAATAGTCAATACCTCAGACAAAAGTGGGATTTGATTGAAATGAATACCCCTTAACTGTTTATAAGACTTTATTTTTGAATAGAAAATTGTTCATAGGGCTTCTTATTGCATTAAATGACAAGTTACAAATTCATCATATAATTATTTTTTATTTCAAAATATGTCAATGAAGATTGCATCTGTGGACATTTTCCATTAATCAAATAACTTTTGTTTTACAAGTCTCTTTCTCATGCCATTGAAAAAAAAAGTCTCTTAACCATGGTTTCCCAAAATTACATAGACAATAAAACTAAACAAAAGAGTACACACTACCAGTATACTATTACTTCAAATCAAATCACTTGCAATATAGTTACTAATTCGAATCACATTGTTTACTATTTACAATACACTTTAAAATTTGTGGTGGTCATAAAAGCTATCTTGGTATGTGTAGGGATATGAATATGTGTACTGGTATGGATGAATGAGTGGGTGAACTTTCTTTTCTTCTTTTTTCTCTTCTGCTGAGGCTACACTTATCAGATCAGCATAACCCAATTTTTTTCTCAACAAAGTTGCCATGGCTACAGAATCTGTTCCATCGCCAATTACAACTAGTTTTTCACCATCCAATGCGGCAGAGACAACACCTAAACAAAAGAATGGGAAAAAACTTGAGTTACAAGTCATACTCAGACGAAGAAAGCGTACTGGTTTAAGATATACCGAGAATCAGGATTTGAATTCCTTCATTTTTGTTCTTCAGACTCCAACCATGATAGCAATTAATTTTACATAATATATAAGCAGTACTGTACTGTTTGAAATTTAGGAACTCAGGGTTGCAAAATTAGAAAATTATTGGAAATCACAACAAATTAAGACCTATAGCTTATATTACATAAATAGATGTAAGGCAAAGCAACAGAAGGAATTTTTTGTTTTTGTTTTTTTGAAGGCTAGCAGAAGGAATATAAAAAGAGAGTAATAAACAGTAATTGAAGGAAAATTACCATCCATGGTAACAGCAGTTTTGAGTGCTTTTCTGCGCTTCTTTTCATCACCAAGTGACAGCTTCACAACAAACTTTTGCTGCAATAAATTAAACAGTTATCACTATTAAAATCGACTCCAACAAAATTGTGATTGACAACATAATCACATCTGATGGTTCATCTGCCAGTTGTTCATCACTGGTAGACTTTTTATATTTTTTTAAGAAAAAAAAAGGTTCAGAGGTATAACAAACCTTAGTCATCTTCTTTTGTTCTTTCTGGATTTTGAGAAATTATCTTGGATTTCTGGAAGGGGGCAGAGAGCCAGAGACTAGGATGAGCGAGTGTTGTTTTGAGGCTGTGTATTCGTTGAGTCGATTTGATGAGTGAGATGAGACGAGAGAATTGTCTCAAATTTATAGAGTTCAGAAATCTTAATGCGTATCCTCTGCATTAACTCAAAAGAGAATCTTTTGAGTTAATAAATCTCAACCGTCCGATTTTAAACAGAGCCCATCCGACCTCCATCTAAAACAAGGGAATCTTTAATATTAGTGAGGATTTAATTCACACGAATTTTGAAGCTGATCGGACGGTTCAGATGCATTAACAAAAGATTCCTTTCTGAGTTAAATGCAGAGGATACGAATTTTCAGAAATCTGGAGAGGATCTGAGTGCGTATCCTCTGAGATATCTCATATTTTGCGTGACCGACGTGTCCGGTGCCTATTCGTGGATAGCGCGGGGGCCAGTATTATTAGAGATTTGAGATTCGTGCAGAACGTATTTAAAACGGTTACGATTTTCCAGAAAGTCATGCAAAATATGCGATATCTCAGAGGATACGAATCAAGAGGATCTGAGGAAGCACTCTAGAAGGAGACTCGGTGCACACACACACACTGAAAGTTATTTAGAAGTCGTTGCTTTCAACGACGCGGTCATCGGACCCCATTAATCAAGGGAATACGATTCATCTCGTACGATGGGACTGTTAATGGGAAACACGATTAATTAAAGTATGAAGAGTATTTGAGTTTTGAAAAAACAAAGCTCATAATTTAATTATAATTAATTATTCAGATTCAAATATAGAATGGATAAACGGATACACGACATAAAATTCAATTTCATCAATAAGAGAAATATTTATTTTGTATTTTTATTATATTTAATATAAATTTAAATAAAATTAAGTAAAAAGGTGATTTATTATAATTAATAATGGTAAATATGCTATTATAGAATGGGAAGAATACGTAATTACATAGTTTTTTTTAGTGATACACATGAAAATAGCAAGATAATGACTGCCGTGCAACCCTCTTTTCCCTCTTAGGATGCAAATGGATTGGATATTATATGTTTATATTTCCTTTTTGTGAATTCAGACATGGATAGTTTGTAAACATGGATATGATTTATGAGAATATGAATACGGATAAGAATATGAATATTAATCTATATTTATATTTTAAAAAAGCTTTTAATGTCTGTTTATGAGGATATGGGTGCGGATTTGGATTCGTATCCTTTTAGGTACTATAGAGGATTACTCTCACTTTATGGTTTGAGATTAAATATTAGTAAGTTTGAGATTCGGACTAGCGCAAGGGTAGTATTATTGGGCTTTGAGATTCATGCCAAGTTAAAAAGAAAGGTCCAGATCTACTAATTATAAAAGATACCTTATCAGGTAATGGAGAGGATGTACGTGAATTCTACAGATTCTAATCCAATTATTTGTATGTGTTTTTATTATATTTATTTGTGTGGATATGGATATAGATATGAATATGAATAATTATCTGTGTCCGTAAAAATTTATTCATTTATTTTAGAATCATTTATATTCTTTTTTCGAAAAAGTGATTACCGATCGATTTCATTAGAAATCATAAAATGTCAACTACTTACTCCAAATAACTGGAGTAAAAGACAATTACATACTTTGAACTTGTAGAAATCAGAAAATACTGGACAATACCAGTATGACAAAATAACCAAAACCACAAGGTTACACATAACACACATAGCTAATATAAAAGCAAACCAACAGAAAGGCATAAAAACAGCTAGAAACAAAATAGGATCTAAAATGGAATAGTATCATGGGATTATGACGCAAGCATAAGGGTTGAACTTTCTTGATCCAGGATTACTGGAATAGCCCCTTCCCCTTCATCTGAACCAATTGCAAGACTGCTCATTGGGCCTATTAAAGTAATTACCTGACAAGGCATATCATTAGTGTGCATAGACATAATTAAAGACAAATTAAATAGAGAGCCATTATGTAATATTTTACACCAGAAGGTTGCTAACGCAATGATCCTAGAACCCAAAGTCTGCAATGTAAGAACATTAGTATTTTGAAAGCAAATTTTATTCCTTTCGAGTCAAATACACCATAAAATTGCCTCTTGTATAAGTTCAACTAGAGGCTTATCTTTGTTTAACTGGAGATTAATACATATTATTAAATGACTAGTTTGGAATATATTGTAAATGATGTCTCAATGCATGTACCCGGGTGCAGGTGGCATGGCAACATTCTTCGAGTAATGCCACGTTGAATACTGAAATTAAAATTAATACATCGTGTGACCATGCAGACTGGAGATTAAATCTACGGTTCCTCTCAAATTTAATCTCTAATTTTGGACTGTTTAGAATTGAAATTTCTTTTACAAAAAAGTTGTATGAAACTGGAGATTTAATCTCCAATTTAAACAGATTTTGAAAATTTAATATTTTTTTACATTAATAAAAACTTCGGTCAAGTTACTCTCTTTCGCTAAAAATCTTTCAAATAAAAAATAAATCGTACAAAATTATTCGTTGAGGACCTTATCAATTCCAAGTAAACGGACCGAGTCAGCGCAGCGAATATGACCTAATCAATTCATTATTCTAAATACCCAGTTCAGTTCTCAGAAAAAACAAATAAGAAATCAATGACAAACTTTTTGGGTTTTTCTTTGAATCTCCATGTACACTGCGGTTACCATCAAAAGTAATCATTTGAACAGCATTTAAAAAAGAGCTAATTAGTTTGATTTCTCGCTGAGAAAATAGTTTTTTTTTTTCTTTTTTTCTACGTCCGCCGACAATATCAGCAAGAAGCTTCTATGAACATTTTCAATATATATATCGAGAGATGAGCTATGGTGCATTTCAATATATAGGCATCGTTGTGCATTGAATCATAAATCACTTATTTAAAGTTCAAATTATTGATTCAAACCGTTCATCTTGTTCTCCATATTAATATGTACTTTGAAACTAAATTTTACATTTTTAAATTTTTTTACTATTTATTAAGCCACTTTGAAAATATGCAAATCCGGATTAACAGTAAAAACAGTACAAATTTTTGAACTACCGGATCGGCGATTTTCAAAGTGACTTAATAAATAGTAAAAAAATTTCAAAAAATATAAAATTTGGTTTCCAAGTACATATTAATATGAAGAATAAGATGAATGGTTCGAATCTGTCATTTGAACTTTGAATCGATAATTTATGATCCAATTTACAAAAATATTATACATTGTAATGCACCATAACCCATCTCTCTCTGTATATATGCATACACTGTAATCATCATTTTACTCACCGTAGGAGCGTAGCTGCATTAAATGGCATGTTACAAATTCGTCAAATATTTTATTTTTCCAAAATAAGCCTTGGGAATTTAGAGTTTATCATTAATCAAGACAGTGGATTTATTGATATCTTTATTTCTACCGCTGTTTTTAAACTCGGACAGGAGCCGAATAAATAGCAACCGGCTTCTCTTACAGTTTGATTTTTTTAAAAGACATGCTATTGAACCGGTATAAGCCGGATTAATGTAGCCTTTTTTTTATATATAAAAAACACTAGTTTTGAAGAAAAAAAAAAGGATTTGAACTGATTCGATTTTTTACTGAATTTTTTTTATCAATATCCAAAAAAATAATTAATTTCAAAATCTACACTCATCTGACTGAGAATTCGAAATCTGCTCAAACTGAAAAAGAAAATTATAGTTCTAGACTAACTTTCCGCAAATTTTATTCCCGATTCTAAAACCTCCGAAACCAAAGATTAAATTCTCAGTTTCTTTTTGAAACCGGAAAAAAAAATATCCGGTTTTGAGTTTTCTTTATCAAAAACCGTACAAACTTGATTCAATTAGAATAGGGGTGTCAGAAAATGGATGAAACTAAGACAAAGCTATATCCATTTTAAAATAAGGGATGAAATACGGCCATATTTATTAATACTCTAAAAAAAAGTTAATTTTAAAACTACTCTCATGTTTGATTTTTTTTTTTTTTAAATGCCTCGACCGTCAGGTCCAAGGACAGCTCATTCTCCATAGCGGACCGCCTAGCCCATGGACGGTCCTCTATTTTATTTTTATTTTTTTTAGAGATCTGATCTTAATATTTTCATTTGTGAAGCTTTTTTGTTTTGTTTTGTTTAGAGTGTATGTCAAAAAAAATAAAACATTTGATATATTTATGAGTGAGGTGTCGTAACTCTTTATAACTTTGATTTGATTAGTCAGTTGGATATCACAAGCCTAAAGATAACATTAATTAAAAAACTTGGCCTTGATTCTTAATAATATATTTTATTCAAATATACACAAAAAAATATGGTTAGATTGCATCAATGATGTCAACTTCTTTCTTTTAGAGAGCGAGAGAGAATAATTTGATTATTTTATTATTGACAACATATACCATTTGCTCGGAGATAGGCAAACAAACACAATAAATAGTAAATACATTTTAAAATAATTATATGGATAATTCTTGAATAATCACTTAGGCTTTTAACTAAACAAAATACCAATCGTTGTATGCCTACCGTTGAACGAAAATTTAAACTGTATTTTTGAGACACTAAATGACATTTTTTTTGAAATTCTAATGATTTGGATACCTGGAGGTCCCCCCCCCCCCTAGTAATATTCGGATCCATCTCGTCCCCCCTTTCCGAAAAGTCATCATACGCACAAATCTGACTTTCCTAGCCAAAGTTACGGATGTTTAAAGTTTTTTCAAAAACTAAACTTTAAAAATTCATAACTAACTGTAGAAAAATCCAAATAAATTGAAATTTATGTCAATTCTGTATATTTTTGAATGCTCTACATGCTGGTATAATCAATTTTATAGTTTGGTCCCTGTGTAAATCCATACTTGCTGATTTACTAGCAAAAGTCAAATTTGATATTTTTAGTGCATTGCACTATACCAGTCGCTTTTACCTAGTACTTGGCTGCTGAGTTTGCACTTGATACCAAACCAGAGGTCAGTCTAGGGTGCATGTGCATGGACAGAGATCTAATTTGAGATTTGAACATATTTTAATAGCTCTAAACTACTGTTTTAGTACCAGAAATAAAAAGAAGAATATCAACAAGCTGACAGAGCTTGAAATTTTTTGAATCAAGACCAAGTTCTTAATTAGTGTTATCTTTAGACTTATGATATCCAACTGACAAATCAAATGAAATTTATAAAGAGTTATGACAATATGACATCACTCATAAATATATCAAATGTAAATATTAAGATCATATTTCTAAAAAAAAAAAAATAGCGGACCGCCCATGGAGAGGGGCGGTTTGGTCCCTAGGAGACCGGCCATGAACCAGGCGGTCAACTATGGAGAATGGAACGTCCGTGAACCTGATAGTTGAGATATTTAAAAAAAAAAACAAACATAAAAACAATTTAAAATTTTTTTTTTTAGAGTATTAATAAAAATCGCCGAATGAAATACCCCAATCGGCCATTCAATGAAAATGGGCCTCATCCATCTGCCCTCATTGTATACACATTCTTCATCTGAATAGTGTCAGAAAATGAGATATATTGCTTCGTTCCGGTAAATTATTTTAACTCTTATTTGATTCAAATGGATAGGGGTGTTGGAAAGCGGTAAATTTTTTTCGGTTTCAGAAACCGGAAATTTCATTCCTGATTTCAGAGGTTGCAGAACTGAAAATAAAATTTGCAAAAAGTTAACTTAGAATCATAATTTATTTTTTGCAGTTAAGGCAGATTTCAAATTCAGTTAGAGAAGTGTAGATTTTGAAGTTAAATTTTTTTTTGGATATTAATAAAAATTTCGAGCTTCCTATGCTCTTTCCATGCATTAAATGAGAGAGAGTAAAACAGATGGCTACACTAATAGATCGGCCATTTTTTTTAATACCCCAAAAAAAAAAGAAAATTACAAAAATAACTTATTTTTTTGGATTTTTTCCATATATGTCCTAACCGCCCAGCGTACGGGCGGTTCATGCCATTACCAAACCGCCCATATAATGGGCGGTCCACTTTTTTTTTATTTTTTAAACAAATTTTTTTTTATTTTTTGTATTAAAATATTAGAAATATTGAATATATTTCTTTAAAAATAGATGGAATACAATATAATTTGATTTATTAGAAAGACTACAACAAATAACCCGGATCAATATTTTTCAGGCCAGATTTTTCGCGGCTGTAAGAAAAATTAATATATTTCTTTATGTGTTATTGGACAAAAATAAAAATGCGTAGATTCCGAGTTATTGATCCCGGTTCAAAAGTCACTTCTATGTAATCTAGAAAATATTATGATCCTTCTAGGACATTTAATTTATAAAAAGTTGTATCTATTTTGAGAATTCTTTTTGAATAACAATTATTAAATAACTTAAAGTTTTTATTTTTTTCAAAAATAGATACAACTTTTTATAAATTAAATGTCCTAGAAGGATTATAATATTTTCTAGATTACATAGAAGTGACTTTTGAATCGGGATCAATAACTCAGAATCTACGCATTTTTATTTTTGTCCAATAACACATAAAGAAATATATTAATTTTTCTTACAGCCGCGAAAAATCCGGACTGAAAAATATTGATCCGGTTATTTGTTGTAGTTTTTCTAATAAATCAAATTATATTGTATTCCATCTATTTTTAAAGAAATATATTCAATATTTCTAATATTTTAATACAAAAAAAATAAAATAAAATTTGTTTAAAAAAAATATTAAAAAATAAAAAAAATGAACCGCCCGTGGCTTGGGCGGTTCTAGGTTATATTTTATTATTATTTTTTGAATTATTTTTTTAAACAAAATTTTTTTATTTTTTGAAATTTTTTGTATTAAAATATTAGAAATATTGAATATATTTCTTTAAAAATAGATGGAATACAATATAATTTGATTTATTAGAAAAACTACAACAAATAACCCGGATCAATATTTTTTAGTCCGGATTTTTCGCGGCTGTAAGAAAAATTAATATATTTCTTTATGTGTTATTGGACAAAAATAAAAATGCGTAGATTCTGAGTTATTGATCCCGATTCAAAAGTCACTTCTATATAATCTAGAAAATATTATGATCCTTCTAGGACATTTAATTTATAAAAAGTTGTATCTATTTTTGAAAAAAAATAAAAACTTTAAGTTATTTAATAATTGTTATTCAAAAAGAATTCTCAAAATAGTTACAACTTTTTATAAATTAAATGCCCTAGAAGGATCATAATATTTTCTAGATTACATAGAAGTGATTTTTGAATCGGGATCAATAACTCGGAATCTACGTATTTTTATTTTTGTCTAATAACACATAAAGAAATATATTAATTTTTCTTACAGCCGCGAAAAATTCGGCCTGAAAAATATTGATCCGGGTTATTTGTTGTAGTATTTCTAATAAATCAAATTATATTGTATTCCATCTATTTTTAAAGAAATATATTCAATAGTTCTAATATTTTAATACAAAAAAAAATTTCTGTTTAAAAAAAAAAAAAAAAAGTGGACCGCCCATTATATGGGCGGTTTGGTAATGGCATGAACCGCCCGTATGCTGGGCGGTTAGGGCATATATGGAAAAAATCCAAAAAATAGGTTATTTTTGTAATTTTTTTTTTTTGGGTATTAAAAAAAATGGCCGCTAATAGATTGCTATATTCACACGTACTCATATGAAAGTAAAAAATTATACAGGTAAATAAGTATTTATTTTTATCTTGTAAAAACTATATCTATTGTGCATATTTATTTATTTAAAAAAAACTATTTTTATTTTATTAATATTGATTATAATTTTCGTAACTTTTTATCAAAATTTTCACTTCATAATTATTAAATAAAAATAAATAAAATTGAGTGATTATCTTCTTCTAGAATAACATTTGCTTTTATATTACGTTATTGAATATGTAAGTACAAATTATGACAAATTCATTCATTATAAGCAACATGATATATGATGATTCTCATATCTCATATATCTCAATCATATTATTAAGCACGTTGGGTGTCCGATCTACCAACGGCTATGATTGAGAAATAAAACTTCGGATTTGATCTCAGCTCTCCAATTACATAATTTGTCTTCTTTTAATTAAATACATTTCTTTTATGTATAGAAGTCTAAATTTACTTAAAAACATATCTACCACATGTGTTGCCACACAATACGTTACAATTTAAAATGAACAAATTCTGAAATTTAGAAATATATATTTATTTGTTTCTTTATTCCTTTATTTCCATATTTCTCATCTTCAATTGAGAACACTCCACCTTCCATTTTCTTATTTATTATTTCCTTACTTTTTCGTTTCTATACGAATCACAATGGAAATCATTTTTTTTTAATTTCCTTATTTTTCTTTTTTTGTTTCTATACATATTGGTGTGGGCAATTTAGAACATATTTCCAATATATAATATATCAATGTATGTATGTGTGTGTATTCTAAATTGGAAACAAAGAAGAATATAAATTGGAACGTGTGTGTGAATATATATTTTTCTTATAATATGTGTGTGTGCGTATCCTATACATACAAACGATAACACTTTTTATTTATGTTTTTTGATATCATATTATATGTTGATATCGAATTGTTGTATGATATTTGATATTAGATTCGAATCGAGCTATTATTTGATATCATTGGTACTTAAAAATAAAGAATTATCACATCATCAAATTGTTATCAGAGATCATCATTAAAGTTAATTAAAAATACATAATCATATAAATTTTCTATTAACATGTGTTTTAATTTTTAGATAATTATTATTTTCATTGATATATTTGTTTCTTATAATATGTTTCTGTTGTAACGCACGGGTATGATACTAGTATATATTTAATAAACTAACAGTTGAACTGATTGATTCATCCGGTTATAACTGTTGATCCGAAGTAATACTTGATCGATGTTCAGTCCGATTTTGATAACATTGATGATCACTACTACCAAATTAAGAATGAAGATAGCATCACCATTTTTTATTAATCAAATAACTTTTGCTTTACAAGTCTCTTGATCATGCCATTGAAAAAAAAAAAAAAGTCTCGTAACCATGATTTCTCAAAAATTGCATAGACAATAAAACAAAATGTTCACTCCGAATCAAAATACTTACAATAAGATTACTCCGAATCAAATTATTTACAATATAGTGTAAAATTTGTAATGGTCATAAATGCCATCTTAGTATGTGTAGGGATATGAATATGTGTACTGGTATGGATGAATGAGTGGATGCACTTTCTTTTCTTCTTTTTTCTCTTCTGCTGAGGCTACACTTATCAGATCAGCATAACCTAATTTTTTTCTCAACAAAGTTGTCATGGCTACAGAATCTGTTCCATCGCCAATTACAACTAGTTTTTCACCATCCAATGCGGCAGAGACAACACCTAAACAAAAGAATGGGAAAAAACTTGAGTTACAAGTCATACTCAGACAAAGAAAGCGTACTGGTTTAAGATATACCGAGAATCAGTATTTGAATTCCTTCATTTTTGTTCTTCGGATTCCAACCATGATAGCAATTAATTTTACATAATATATAAGCAGTACTCTGCTGTTTGAAATTTAGGATCTCAGGGTTGCAAAATTAGAATATTATTTGAAATCACAACAAAGACCTATAGCTTATATTACATAAATAGATGTAAGGCAAAGCAACAGAAGGAATTTTTGTTTTTTGTTTTTTTTTAAAGGCTAACAGAAGGAATATAAAAAGAGAGTAATAAACAATAATTGAAGGAAAATCACCATCCATGGTAACAGCAGTTTTGAGTGCTTTTCTGCGCTTCTTTGCATCACCAAGTGACAGCTTCACAACAAACTTTTGCTGCAATAAATAAAACAGTTATCACTATTAAAATCGACTCCAACAAAATTGTGATTGACAACATAATCACATCTGATGGTTCATCTGCCAGTTGTTCATCACCGGTAGATTTTTTATATTTTTTTAAGAAAAAAAGGTTCAGAGGTATAACAAACCTTAGTCATCTTCTTTTGTTCTTTTTTTATTTTTTTATTTTGAGAAGTTATCTTGGATTTCTGGAAGGGGGCAGAGAGCCAGAAACTAGGGATTAGCGAGTGTTGGTTTGAGGCTGTGTATTCGGTGAGTCGATTTGATGAGTGAGATGAATCGTCTCAAATTTATAGAGTTCAGAAATCTGGAGAGGATCTGAGGAACCAATATAGGAGGAGACTCGGTCCACACACACACACTGAAAGTCATTTAGAAGTCGTTGCTTCCAACGACGACGCGGTAAATGGCATGTTACAGATTCGTCAAACCACTAGTTTTAAATAAAATAAAATAAAACAGGATTTGAACTGATTCGATTTTTTTACCGAATTTTTTTATTAATATTCAAAGAATAATTAATTTCAAAATCTACACCCCTCTAAATGAGAATTCAAAATCTGCCCAAAGGGGGAAAAAAATTATGGTTCCAGACTAACTTTCTGTAAATTTTATTCCCGATTCTGAAACCTCCAAAACCAGAGATTAAATTCTCATTTTCTGAAACTGGGAAAAAAAAAATCCAGTTTTGAGTTTTTTTTTTAATCAAAAAACGTACAAACTTGATTCAATTGGAATAGGGGTGCCAGAAAATGGATGAAACCTGGACAAAGCTATATCCATTTTAAAATAAGGGGTGAAATACCCAATCGGCCATTCAATGAAAATGGGACTCATCCATCTGCCCTCATTGGTATACACATTCTTCATCTTAATAGTGTCAGAAAATGAGATATATAGCTTCGTTCCGGTAAATTATTTTAAGTCTTATTTGATTCAAATGGATAGGGGTGTTGGAAAGCGGTAAATTTTTTTCGGTTTCAGAAACCGGAAATTTAATTCCTGATTTCGGAGGTTGCAGAACTGAAAATAAAATTTGCAGAAAGTTAACTTAGAATCATAATTTATTTTTTGTAGTTAAGGCAGATTTCAAATTCAGTTAGAGAAGTGTAGATTTTGAAGTTAAATTCTTTTTTTGGTTATTAATAAAAATTTCGAGCTTCCTATGCTCTTTCCATGCATTAAATGAGAGAGAGAGACAGTAAAACAGATAGATACACTAGTAGATTGTTATATTCGTACGTGCTCATATGAAAGTCAAAAATTATACAGGTAAATAAGTATTTATTTTTGTCTTGTAAAAACTATATCTATTGTGCATATTTATTTATTTAAAAAAAACTATTTTTATTTTATTAATATTGATTATAATTTTCTAATTTTTATCAAAATTTTCTCTAGATCATTATTAAATAAAAATAAATAAAATTGAGTGATTATCTTCTTCTAGAATAACATTTGATCATTTATAATAAAATAGGTATTTTCATTTTAGCTAGATGTAAAATTTTGAAATATATCTATTATTTTGCTTTTATATTACATTATTGAATATGTAAGTACAAATTATGACAAATACATTCATTATAAGCAACATGTTATATATGATAATTCTCATATCTCATATATATATATGTATATATATATATAGAGTAAAGCTAGGGTGTGACGTGCTCACCATTGAAAAAAAATGTCTCCTAACCATGATTTCCCAAAATTGCATAGAAAATAAAACAAAATGTTCACTCCGAATCAAAATACTTACAATAGGATTACTTCAAATCAAATTATTTACAATATACTGTAAAATTTGTGATGGTCATAAATGCCATCTTAGTATGTGTAGGGATATGAATATATGTACTTGTATGGATATATGAGTGGGTACACAATCTGGTTCTCGCCTTGCGGCTTGTTTTCTTTCTTATCATCTTTCTTTTTTTCTTCTTTCTCCTCAGCTACACTGATTAGATCAGCATAACCCAATTTTTTTCTCAGCATAATTGTCAGGGTCACAGAATCTGTTCCATCACCGATTACTTCTAGCTTATCGTCATTCAATATTACAGACACAACGCCTAAACAAAAGAAAGAATGGGAAAAAATTGAGTTACTAGTCATAATTATAATCAAGCAGCAAAAGAGGACTGGTATTAAGAATTTTGAGTTTAATTTCTTTCTTTTTTCCCTTCAAACTCCAACACATAGTAGCAATTAATTTTACCATAATATAAGCAGAACTGTGTACTGGAAGCTTATGTTTGAAAAATTGTAGTCATTTTAAATCACAAGAAAGGAGTATGAAAAGAAAAGAATATGCAATAATTGAAGAAAAATTACCATCCATGATAACAGCTGTTTTAAGTGCCTTTCTGCGTTTCTTTGCATCGCCTAGCAACAATTTTACTACCATCTTTTGCTGCAGGAATTAGAAACACCAAAAGAATTACAAGGCCAATAATTAATCCCTCAAAGTTTCTTAGACTATAACTAAATACAAAAAAAATATATATATATGCACAATCAGGAAATGATTTATTAAACAGAAAAATATACAAAAAAAAAAAAAGTTAACATATCACAAACCTTGGTCATAATATGTATTGTATAGAGATTTTGGGTTTTGGTAGAAGAAAATGAAGCATGTTCTCAATTTAAAAGCGAATTGCTTGTCGTTGTCGAGCAAGGAGTCGTGCTATTTGCCAAGTCATCTCTTTGTGAAGTCAACAGTCAACCATTTATGTGGTCCCCACGGACGCTGACACTATTCCTTACCTCCCGCATAAAAAAAATTCACCCATTCTGGTGTACCGTGTACAGATAAATTAAAATATTATTTTAATCTAACATAAATTTTAACAGATTCCAATAATTTTTTTTTAAAAAAAAATAAAAAAATTAAGATTGTTCGTATGAAATTTACTCAGCTGGATGCAGTACGCCAGTTCGGCAGTACATGAAGGACGGACATAATTTTTTTGAATAGTTTAAAATAAAATGTTATCACTGTAAGTAGAATTACTACATGACTATAAGCATTTTAATCATCTTTAATTATACATTAGAAAATGCATCATAAGAGCAAAAGACTATTAAAGATTTCAAAAACTTGAAACAACATGATATTACATTAAATACTATAATTAAATTAAAAATAATACATAAGTGTACCTCTAGCATTCATGGTGGTCAACAAGCAAGTACTTCAACGATGATCGCAAACCCTAGATCCTTCAAGGTTGCGCCGGGTCGATTTCTCTCTCTTACTCTATTTCACTTTTGCTAATGGAGAGCAAAATTTTTTTAATGATTGTATGTGAGTATATCCAGAGAGAGAATCAGCCAGGACCCTTATTTATATCCAACACTCATTCTATCCATCAACGATATGAGTGGGGATGAGTGGGCGGTTAATCCATAAATAGATATCCAATTATAATTCATGTAACCATTCTCCAAAATATATATATATATATAGGATTTGGCTAATATGCTATGGGTAGCTAAGAGGCCTCCCGTGCTACGGTTCAATATTCGACTTTTCAAAATCCTGACGGTCGATCCGAACCATTCATCTTGTTCTTCATATTAATATGTGTTTGGAGACCAAATTTTATATTTTTTGAAAATTTTTTACTATTTTTTTAGATTTATTGAATATCACTGTTTTTTATGGTCCAGATTTGTCTGAAAAACAGTGATTTTCAATAAATCTAAAAAAATAGTAAAAAATTTCCAAAAAATATAAAATTTGGTCTCCAAGCACATATTAATATGGAGAACAAGATGAACGGTTCGGATCGACCATTAAAATTTTGAAAAGTCGAATATTGAGCCGTAGCACGGGAGGTCTCTTAGCTACCCATAGCACCGTAGCCAAGTCCTATATATATAGAGAGAGTTAGGCTGGGGTGCTATGGATAGCATAGTGACCTCTCGTGCTACGGCTTCATATTCAAGTTTTTAAAATCCAAACGGTCGATCCAAACCGTTCATTATTTAATCCATATTGAAATATGCTTGGAGACCAAATTTTACATTTTTTGGAATTTTTTTGCTATTTATTAAGATGGTTTCAAAATCGCTGTTTTTATTAAAATTCTGCACCACTGAAAAACAGCGGTTTCAAAAATGCTTAATAAATAGTAAAAAAAATCCAAAAAAATGTAAAATTTGGTCTCCAAGCACATTTCAATATGGATTAAACAATGAACGGTTCGGATCGACCGTTTGGATTTTGAAAACTTGAATATGGAGCCGTAGCACGGGAGGTCATTATGCTATCCATAGCACCCCAGCCTAACTCTATATATATATATATATATATATATATATATATATATATAGAGTTAGGCTGGGGTGCTATGGATAGCATAGTGGCCTCTATGCTACGGCTCAATATTTGAGTTTTCGAAATCCAAACGGTCGATCCGAACCGTTCATCTTATTCTCCATATTAATATCTGCTTGGAGACCAAATTTTATAATTTTCTGAATTTTTTTACTATTTATTAAGCCACTTTGAAAATCGCTAATCCAACGGTTTTACTGTTTTGTGCAGTCACCGTTGGATCAACAATTTTGTAAAATAGTTAATAAATAGTAAAAAAATTCAGAAAAATGTAAAATTTGGTCTCCAAGCAGATATTAATATGGAGAATAAGATGAACGGTTCGGATCGACCGTTTGGATTTTGAAAACTCGAATATTGAGCCGTAGCATAGAGGCCACTATGCTATCCATAGCACCCCAGCCTAACTCTATATATATATATATATATAAATGGATATGTTTAATAAATAGGTTACTCAAAATAGAAATTTCATAAATAGGTTATAGAAATAGAATAACTGAATATTCTAACATTCTCCCACTTATTCAGTAATTCGTAATGAATATAACTTTAATAACATATATGAACTTTAACACTAGTGATAATATATATGCAATATATTCCATAATTTCGGTATGATATTGTTGGGTTTCGGATACCACTTTTGGGGTTTCGCAGTAACCAAAACCCGTTTAGGCTTAAGGTGCGGAATGACCGTAGAACAAAAATTTCTACAGCCAACTTAAGCTCAGATTAAACGGGGTATGTCAGGAAACTTTCCAAGGCGGTCCACCTTCAGTATTCCTTTGGCATCAAAACCCAATTTAATCCTTTTACAAATCTACTCCATTATTGATTTCTAGAACTTTAATATACTTACCAATTAAATAGATTAATATAACATATTTATACTTGTTTCCAAATCACAGTTGGAATGCAGACCGAGCGTGTAGAGCTACATCACGGAAGGAATCGACTCGTCTCGGAGCATCAGACGTCTGATGCCTCTATCGGTTATCCACCAGGACTAACTAGAGAGCGGTTTATTTCTTCTGCTAGAAATATCGTAAACCGTGAATTCTGCAAAAACACTATTCACAGGGAAAAGACGAAAACCCATAAACACGAATTTTCGGTTGCTCAGTTTCATCAAATGAGCAAAACTGACATACAGCGAAATTCGGTAAAACACTATTCATCGATCCCGTAAATATACTTCACAACAACCCGCAAGATTATACGTCAACTACGTATAACTTTCTTTTCTCAACCAAAACACTATTTAGGAGAGAAACCGAGAAAAAGAGAAAATACCGATTCGATTCTGCACGAAACGATACAAGTGAATTAGTGGTTTTTCTCTCTACATGCACACCTCTATTTATAGGCTTTTGAGGAGGTTCGCAAAAGACCGAAATACCCCTCAACATATGCCTATTTACAAGATATGCCATTAACACCTCATCATTTTATATGTGAAATGACCAAAATACCCCTTCCACACCCTTCCACATTCTTCTCCATGCTTCTACATCATGCAAGGTGGCATAGGTGTGAAATGACCATTTTGCCCTTGTGGATAGGATTGATGACATGCCATCTGGATAGGATCAATGACATGTCATGCGGATAAGGACGAATCTAAAAAGATCCGAATGCCCTCGGCCCGAACACAAATAATATTCGTATAATTATTCTGAACAATTATATATATATTTTTCTTGCGG
Source organism: Carex pumila (assembly GCA_033356055.1). Taxonomy (NCBI): domain Eukaryota; kingdom Viridiplantae; phylum Streptophyta; class Magnoliopsida; order Poales; family Cyperaceae; genus Carex; species Carex pumila. Next base: position 59,038 of record JARJHM010000680.1, read on the forward strand.
TTTGTTGTTTCGGTAATTTATACAACGTGTCCTGCACATTTATAAATTAACCGGTTAACTTTTATACAACGTGTCACACACGTTTAAACCAATGTTTTTGCTTGTTATTTTTACATAACATTTATAATTTAATTATAACACGTATAATTAATTATAACCATCTTACTATTGATCATAACCAATTTATAATCAATCACAATAAGATTCTCCGATTAAATCCTATATGGTGTGACCCAATAGGATCTATGTTATGTTGGTAAATAGAGTTAAAACTGTTTTAACTTCTATAATCATGGGTGGCGTCTGGCAACACATCATGACCATCCAATTACACAGATGATGCTGTACAGTACAATATCACGATCCAGTAAACAATTTACTTGTGTCTGTTATTCTGTCTCATAGCTATCAGATTAGTTTCAATGTAGATATGTGTCATCCTTGTAAACTTAATATTTTCTTAATCTTGAGCAGATTATCAAATATGATTACTCTTGTAATCATACCGCGCGCTGATAATCTTACTCTACCAAGGGGCCCAGTGATGCTATAGCTCGTATAAAATACGAGGGACAAATAGTATTCTTGGTAAACTATCACTTCCTCAGCTAAGCTATACATATGGAAAAGCTACCGTTATGACTGCTTTTTACGGACAGCGGTGGATAACAATCACACATACATATCTCTCAGTGTGAACGATAAATACCTCATACTGTAGAACGTGACACTGAATGAAAACATAAATGACACGAACACAATTCTATTTAATGTTTCATTCGAGGTCTGTCAAATACCATGTTCTAGAACATATATCTATGTGATTAAAATGACATCTCGTGTCAGGTGGTTTGTAAAACTTAACTATCTTTTAATCCACATACTAACCTTATAGCGGTAATTAGTGTTCCTGCTAATTATCTTGATTAGTGACCTTTTAAGATTAAGAGTATATATCATCTATATTATGGAGTTTCACAATTTCAGTCATGAACTCGAAATGATCCATAAATGCAATAATACTCAAGGCAACAAAATGATATTAATCATCCAATTCATGAGCAAAGCTTTATGATAAATTATCGTATTATTGACATCTAGATTATTACAAACTAACAGATATAATGTTTATCCTTAATCAAAATCAAAATGAGTCATGGCGGTTGTGAGTTAGTATATCGACTCATTCCCTTCCATGTACCACAATATTAATCCCAATTAATATAAACCATAAGGGCTTTAACATAATGATCCCTTTAATTGTTCTTGCAAAGAACTGATTATTATTTAAATATAATAATAATGTATACCAATATAAGTAAATAACAACCAAATAGAAACAAACAAACAATGAACTCTTTAATAATATTAATTCAAAGTTTTACAAATAACAAAATTATGCACGCTCAACTAAGCCCATATTTACGACATGCTTCATAAATGTCTTGGATGCTAATCCTTTGGTTAAAAGATCAACTATCATTTTGTCGGTACTTATATGTCGAATCGTAATTGTTCGCTTCTGCACTTCTTCTTTCACAGCCAGGTACTTTATTTCCATGTGCTTGGCACCTTTAGAATACCGATTGTTCTCACTGAAGAAGACTGCTGCGGCCTTGTCACAATAAATTTTCAGCGGCTTAGCGATACTGTCAACATACCCAAGCCCTGAAATAAAATTTCGTAGCCATAATCCTTGTATCGTGGCCTCAAAGCAAGCCACGAATTCAGCTTCCATAGTGGATGCAGCGATGATAGTCTGCTTCGCACTTTTCCATGAGACTGCTCCTCTTGCTAATAGATACACAAAGCCGCATGTGGACTTGCGTGTGTCAACGCATCTGGCATAATCTGAATCTGAGTATCCGATTGTTTCTAAGCAATCGGTATTCCTGTAGGTTAACATAAGATTCTTCGTTCCTTGAAGATAGCGGAGTATCTTTTTCGCCGCTTTTAATGTTCCATCCCTGGGTTGCTTTGAAATCTGCCAAGTATGCCTACGGCAAAGCTTATGTCTGGTCTTGTACATGTCTGGGCATACATTAGGCTACCAACCACAGACGCGTAAGGGATATTTTTCATTTCTGATTTCTCCAATTCGTTCTTAGGACATTGAAACAATGACTAATGTGATTCTATTCGTATTTAAAGGGACCTCTTTCATATGCTTTATTAAGCAGTCGTGGAAAAGAAATCTAGAAAGAATACCAAATATTATTCCCATTACTTTCTATCCTTAGCGTGCCAGAAAAAATGACTAATGCGATTCTATTCGTATTTAAAGAGACCTCCTTCATATGCTTTATTAAGCAGTCCTGGAAAGAAAGTCTAGAAAGAATACCGAATATTATTCCCATTACTTTCTATCCTTAGCGTGCCAGAAATAATGACTAATGTGATTCTATTCATATTTAAAGAGACCTCTTTCATATGTTTTATTAAGCAGTTGTGGAAAGGAAGTCTAGAAAGAATACCGAATATTATTCCCATTACTTTCTATCCTTAGCGTGCCAGAAAAAATGACTAATGTGATTCTATTCGTATTTAAAGGGACCTCTTTCATATGCTTTATTAAGCAGTCGTGGAAATGAAGTTTAGAAAGAATACCGAATATTATTCCCATTACTTTCTATCCTTAGCATGCCAGAAAGAATGACTAATGTGATTCTATTCGTATTTAAAGGGACCTCTTTCATATGCTTTATTAAGCAGTCGTGGAAAGGAAGTCTAGAAAGAATACCGAATATTATTCCCATTACTTTCTATCCTTAGTGTGCCAGAAAGAATGACTAATATGATTCTATTCTTATTTAAAGAGACCTCTTTCATATACTTTATTAAGCAGTCGTGAAAAGGAAGTCTAGAAAGAATACCGAATGTGATCTCATTACTTTCTTTTCTTAGCAGTACCTCTTTCAAATGCTTAGCTTTGTTAAGTAGTCAGTTCTTGCAACTGACTTTAAACATTCTTACGGAGACGTGAAAGTCATCTGCTAGAAAGACAAAGGTGAGTTCCTTCACAAATCTTTCTTTGACATCATGTTTTTTCACGGTTCCTTGAAAGCGATAAATCTAATTTATTCATTTCATATCAAAGCAGTAAATCTAATTTATTTATATACGGGACCAAGTCGGGTATATTATTTATCAGTTCCTAATTCTTTATTTTGCAGCGATGGTCAGTTCTTATTCATACCATTTTAAAGCATATAAACAGTTTACATGTTTTTAAAATCAGATATTCTTTTCGGTCCATAAAGCAATTTGGTAACGTGATAAAGTTCCTTTTCGGCCAGCCATTAGGACATGTAAAAGTGGCTCCTAGGAAAGACCAGGGTCACACAGACTGCTAAATCTAATCTTTCCTAGACAGAACCATCTCTTTTACGGTGTAAAAATGACAACTCTTACTAAGGTACTTTAGTACTTTATCACATTTTCGATGAACTTTACTTATCCGAAGGTTTTTGAAAAGGCGAAAAGGTTACACTAAATTTTGTCATTTCAAAAGCGTTAAAGTAATTTGGTAACGTGACAAAGTCCCATTTGAGCCAGCTATTAGGACACGCAAAAGAGGGTTAGACGAAAAGCCGAAACCTTTCTTGTCATTAACCTTGTCTTTTACGGGTGGAGATTAACAGCTCTTATTCATGTACTTTATTGCTTCATCACATTCTTAGATATACTCAAACGCAGTTGAAAGTTTTAAAAACAAAAAAATATAAAGAAAGCATAAAATCCTATTTTATCTTTCTCGGTCGGAAAACCCATCCAAGAGAATGTAAAAGTTTACATTTCATAAGAAAGCATAAAGAAAGCTTAAATCTAATTTAACTTTCTTAGTCGGTAGAACCGAACCAAGAAAATCTCATTTCTAATCAGTTTTGGACTTATGCTGCAAATGTAAGAATTTAAACTGATATGCGGTATATGCACCTAATTTGCATAAGTTATAACTTTTAGAAAATCAATCAGCGGGAGAGCCTTGTGCTCTGATACCACTGTGGGGTTTTGACGGTTCAAACCCATTAATTAAGTATGTTGGGGTTTTGACAGTTCAAACCCATTTATTTGCTTAAGGTGCGGAAAGAGTAAAACAAAATTTTTACATCTAACTTAAGCTACAGATTAAATGAGGTATGTCAGGAAACTTTTCAAGGCGGTCCACCTTCAGTATTCCTTCGGCATCAAAACCTCATTTAATTCTTTTACAGATCTACTCCATAATTGATTTCTAAAACTTTAATCTACTTACCAATTAAATAGATTAATATAACAATTTATACCTTGTTTCCAAATCATAGTTGGAATGTAGATGAGCGAGAAGAGCTACACCAGGGAAGGAATCGACTCGGAGTATCACACATGTGATACCTCTATTGGTTATCCACCAGGACTAACCGGAGAGCGGTTTATTTCTCTTGCCAGAAATACTATAAACAGTGAAATTCTGTAAAAACACTACTCATAGAGAAAAAGACGAAAACTTGTAAACACAAATTTTCGGTTACTCAATTTCACAAATAAGCAAAATTGACATACCGTGAAATTCGAGAAAATGCTATTCATCGATCCCGTAAATATACCTCACAACAACCCGCAAGATTATATGTCAACTACGTATAACTTTCTTTTCTCAATCGAAACACTATTTGGGAGAGAAACCGAGAAAGAGAGAAAATACCGATTCGTTTCGACACGAAGCGATACAAGTGAATTAGTATTTTATTCTCTCCATGCATCATTCTATTTATAGCCTCTAAAATGATGTGAAAAGACCAAAATACCCCTATGACAAGGCATGCCACCTAGGGGTTGAGGTGTCATGTGGATAGGATCGATGACATGTCATGCGGATAAGGATGAATCTGAAAAGACCCGAATGCACTCGGCCCGAATACAAATAATATTCATATAATTATTCTGAACAATTATATTTCTTGCGGTTGTTGTTTCGGAAATTTATACAACGTGTCCTGCACATTTATAAATTAACCGGTTAACTTTTATACAACGTGTCACATACGTTTATAAATTAACCAATGTTTTTTGCTTGTTATTTTTACATAACATTTATAATTTAATTATAACACGTATAATTAATTATAACCAACTTACTATTGATCATAACCAATTTATAATCAATCACAATAAGATTCTTCGATTAACTCCTATATGGTGTGACCCAATAGGATCTGTGTTATGTTGGTAAATAGAGTTAAAACTGTTTTAACTTCTATAATCATGAGCGGTATTTGGCATTATACATCATGACCATCCAATTACACAGATGATGCTGTACTGTACAATATCACGATCTAGTAAACAATTTACTTATGTCTATTCTTCTGTCTCATAGTTATCAGACTAGTTTTAAGGTAGATATGTGCCATCCTTGCTAACTGAATCTTTTCTTGATCTTGAGCAGATTATCAAATATAATTATTCTTGTAATTATACCGCTAGCAAATAATCTTACTCTATCAAGGGGCCCAGTGATGCTATAGCTCGTATAAAATATGAGGGACAAATAGCATTCTTAGTAAACTATCACTTCCTCAGCTAAGCTATACATATGGAAAAGCTATCCTTATGACTGCTTTTTACGGACAGCGTTAGATAACAATTACACATGCATATTTCTCAGTGGGAACGATAAATACCTCATACTGTAGAACCTGACACTAAATAAAAATATAAATGACACGAACACAATTCTATTTAATGTTTCATTCAGGGTCTGTCAAATACCATGTTCCTAGAACATGTATCTATGTGATTAAAATGACATCTCGTGTTAAGTGGTTTATAAAACTTAACCATCTTTTAATCCACATACTAACCTTATCGCGGTAATTAGTATTCCTGCTAATTATCTTGATCAGTGACTTTTTAAAAGTATATATCATCTATATTATGGAGTTTCACAATTTCAGTCATGAACTTGAAATGATCTATAAATTCAATAATACTCAAGGCAACAAAATGATATATAAATAAATATTTAATTCATGAACAAAGTTTTATGATAAATTATCGTATTATTGACTTCTAGATTATTACAAACTAATAGTATCTACCTTTGGGAGTATACTTAATGTCTCATGATTTAATACGATAGCAATAAAATAAAAGAAAAATAAATAAAACTACATTATTGAAGTACTTTAATTAGCAATTTCGTTGTTGTTCTATTGTGCTACCTTTGGGCATACGCAATTTACATAATAACGGAAGTTGCTTGCACTTTTAATGTGTTTAATTATAAGGGCGGCAGACCTACCTTTGAGAGTATCCTTAATGCCTTATGAATTAACACACAATTCAATTCAATATCTATATGATAATTAAATATCATATCAATATAATAATCATTCAAATTTACTACTAATTAACAGAAATTAATAATTCTTTCAAGTCTAACCCTAACTTCCCTGGAAACTTGCAATTCAATTGAAGATGATCAATTTTACAAGTTCTAATTTTATAGATTAATCTATAATAATTTAATTACAGAAATTTAATGAATATTATGAAGTTTCCAAGTAAGGCTCTGATACCACAAGTAGAATTACTACATGAATATAAGCACTTTGATCATCTTTAATTATGCATTAGAAAATGCATCATAAGAGCAAAAGACTATTAAAGATCCCAAGAACTTGAAACAATGTGATATTACATTAAATACTATAATTAAATTAAAAATAATACATAAGCGTACCTCTAGCATTCATGGTGGTCAACAAGCAAGTACTTCAATGATGATCGCAAACCCTAGATCCTTCAAGGTTGCACTGGGTCGATTTCTCTCTCTCTCTCTCTGTTTCACTTTTGCTAATGGAGAGCAAAATCCTTTCAATGGTTGTATGTGAGTATATCCACAGAGAGAATCAGCCATGACTCTTATTTATACCCAACACTCATTCTATCCATCAACGATATGAGTGGAGATGAGTGGGCGGTTAATCCATAAATAGATATCCAATTATAATTCATGTAACCATTCTCCAAAAAATATATATATATATATATATAGAGTAAGGCTGGGGTGCTATGGATAGCATAGAGGCTTCTATGCTACGGCTCAATATTCAAGTTTTCAAAATCCAAACGGTCGATCCGAACGGTTCATCTTATTCTCCATATTAATATCTGCTTGGAGACCAAATTTTACATTTTTCTGAATGTTTTTACTATTTATTAAGTATTTTACAAAATTGTTGATCCAACGGTGGCTGCACAAAACAGTAAAAGTGGCTTAATAAATAGTAAAAAAATTCAGAAAATTATAAAATTTGGTCTCCAAGCAGATATTAATATGGAGAATAAGATGAACGGTTCGGATCGACCGTTTGGATTTTGAAAACTTGAATATTGAGCCGTAGCATGGAGGCCTCTATGCTATCCATAGCACCCCAGCCTTACTCTATATATATATATATATATGGATATGTTTAATAAATAGATTACTCAAAATAGGAATTCCATAAATAGGTTCTAGAAATAGAATAACTGAATATTCTAACAACCACTACTGTAAAATTAATTTTTTTTTTTTTTGAAAATTTTATATGATTAACCTTAATTTGAAACTTGAAAATCTATATCCGAGAATACTCATTCTGTATAAAGACAATGGTGATGTATGGTGTAGAGTCGCTGACAATATTTATTATATATTTTCTTTTAATGAACCAACCTGAACAATATTTTATAACTAACTTTTTTGTTGATTATCGTCTGCAATTTTGTATAGCTTTCTTTTTCTAAAGAACGCTATTTCAAATACTAGAATTATTATTCGGATTTAGTCCGAATATTTAATACACGTACTGGAAAAAAAAATTTAATTTAAATATTACCAAACATAATGTAACATAAAAAAAGGAATATTATATCGATCACGCTATAAACTAATTAATTTGAACATTAAATTAGGTATATTTCATATATTAATGAATATTTAATATTAAATAATTATATAATTTTCAGCCATATGATTAAATTTGACAACATCTAACAGATAATTCAATGATTGAATTTTTTTTTTTTTATAACTTAAACATGTTTTAGAGGCCTTAAATCCAACCATCTTTTGTGAGACAATTTCCGATCTTTTAATTTATTTTGGAAAAAAAAACATATTGCCAATCACTTTAATAGTTCTTAAACAAAGACACAAGGAACAGGTAGAGGTGTTAAGACTCATGAAGGTTTTATTCCCAGGAGATTTAAAAAAAATGCGTTAATGGAAAATATATATTAGCAATAGGAGGTTTATTGTTGTTACGAGTAAAGAATATTGTCAAATATTTATATTTTGGTCAAAATATAATTGGCTCAATTTTTTTTTTTTTTTGTATTGCAACAGTCTATATGAAAATCATGTAGGGTGAAATATTACTATTTTTTCTAATTTTGAACTTTTTTTTTCTTCTTAAAATTTTAAAACATCGACCAAAATTAATAAAAAATATAACAAATATTTGCATTATTGAATTAGATCATTTTTTAAATAATCTGAAAAAATAATTAAAATATCCTAAAATAATAAAATTTAGTAACCTGCAAGATTTTATTATGTACAATGCATCAAAACGATTTGTATTGAACATTCGGATACGAGATGGCATAATTTTGAACTATTTATATTTCAATCGAAATATAAATGTTTGTACAAAAATTTGATTCAATTATTATGTCAGTTCATTTTATTTGAGATAACAAATAATGGTGCACTTTTTTTTCCAACAAGTTGCCTTTTTGTTAGTCACTTATTCATGAGTCCGACTTGTATAACATTGGTGTCATATGACACTAACTTCAAAATTAATTGAATAGACTTCAAACGATTAATTCAAACCGATTTACTTTATGAGTTATGTGTTTACATACAAATTTTTTATATTTTCAAATTATTTTAATATCAAATCAAACAGTAAAAATGTTGAAAAATGAATGTATTAAAATTAACTTAAAAAATCACTCATTTGACTGTTTGACTTGATACTAATTAAATTCGAAAATTTATAAATTTGCTTGTAAATGTACAACTAATGAATTAGATCGGTTTGAATGATTTGAATTTACCGTTTGAAGTCGATTCAATATATTTTGGAGTTAGTGTTATATAAACTTAAGTGACATTGACATTATACTAGTCATACTCCTTATTCATCCTATCTATATAATTAAAATAATCTTAAAAACGTCAACTCACTATTTTATGAGAAACGTTTCAATTGTTCTTTCCCTTGTCTCTATTTTTTTTTTAAAGCTGACATGGATAGCCATTAATTAATCAGATTACGCACAAACTACTGCTTTAAAAAAGAAACCGTGTTGTTGATTTCATCTGTGTCACCTCAAGAAGAACAACTATTGAATGCAGCTTAGAAAGGAAGATTATATGTGTTTTGTAATTTTGCAGTAGCAATATAAAATCCGGTTCTTCACTAGAGGAACATTTTTTTTTTCTTTTACCAAAAATATGAACCCACATTTTTTAGAAGATTCCATCTTTGCTGACACAAGTTTGCTTTATTTCCTGCTTTAGTGCTCCCTCATCCGTTTCTGGATGATATTTACAAATTGAACGGTCATAATGTTAAGTGAACAATTAAACGCTACTACACAAAATGGAAGCACTAGGGGTGTCAATAGTTATGATACGGGTCAGATGAAGGCATTTTCATATTCATACCTATTAAAATTAATTTTATTCATATTCTATTCATACTTATTAAAATTTGACTTTATCTTACCCTATCTTTACATGTTAATATTATAGGATAACAAAATGGTAGTGAGTAATAACGGATATTACTAATATAATAATTAGTTTTATTATATTTTACTAATTAAACATCAAAAACTCATTAATTTCACATATATGTAATTGTATTTTTAATAAAAAAAAATATGCAATCAATTCCAACTAAATTGTTTTTTATAAAATTGAATTGAATATATATATTTAGATTTTATAATTATCCTATAGGATAATGGGTACGACATAGTTATTACCCATATCCTCACTCATTTGATTAACAAAAAAAATCATTACCCATATCCATACCCAATAAGTTAATGAAAAAAAAAATTATCTATACCCATCTTATCAAATACAAAACAAGTCGGATAAACAGCTAAAAAGACGCCATTGACACTCCTAGGGAGCACCCACTCCCATTCCTTTCAGAAAAGATGCTCTGCGCATTTTTCTTGTGCGAGAATATGAAGGGTCGGACTTCCTTTTTTTTTTTTTATGAAAATGAAGGGTCCGATTTGGACTGCCCAGCTCACTACTCTATCTAAATTTTTTATTGTAGGCCGTTAGCATTTCAAAAAAATTCTATCTTTAAGAATCTCGAAACTTGGCAAACACTCAAGAGTGGCAGGCAGACAGAGACAAGCCACCCTTTCAGAAGACAGGTTGAATCTCTACATTTTTCACATAAGACAAGCCACCCTTTCAAAAGAATGGACATGACAGCCCGTGGACAAACGGGCCGAACAATTGATTTTTATTAATGTTAGACAAAGTTCAGTTCATGTTCAAATTTTTTTTTTTATCCGAACCGGATTTGGACGATTGTTGAACGGCCCGTTGATCAGCTCATTCTTGTCCATTGAGTTGTCCATAGACAAGCCCATTTGAGCAGCTCTGATCTAGACTGATGCGCAGTTGCTTTTCGCAGATATGCTAGTATTCGAGATTTTGAAAAAGACATACCACCTTTTAATTTTGATTGTTTCAGAAATGCTAAAAATAAAAAATTCAGCTGCTCTATTCATCGAAGGAAAGAAGATATATTTATCAACATTTTAAGAAAAGAATAAAATCAACCTTTTCAGAATTCGTGTACTGTGCTCCTCAATTCCACCCACATTCTATCTTATTCATCCTGGAATTGAAATTTGTGTTCCTTGATTTGATTTGATTTGTATTGCTACAAAATTTGCTTGTTTATTACTCTCATCCTCAAAATATTGCCTGAATTATAAAATTGTGCATTGGATTTAATTTCCTGAACACTGGTTAGGTACTGCAAAAAAACAGGTCCAGCATATAGTAATTTGCTCTAGTCTACTAATTTGTGAAGGTAACCATGTCAATTGCCTAATGAGACAATATATATATTATATATATATTTATTTATCTGCGCACTCCTCTCTTTGTAGGTACTTGACTGGTACAAATCAGTCAATATGTGTTTGGCCTGACATTCTTCAAAGTAAAAGGCAAACAAGAGCAAATTCTAAAACTGGTTCTTCAATCATTTATCCCAGTTTCTATTTTGGTCCAAGAAATTTTAGAAACTTGTATTTTTGTTCCTAAATGTTAGACACTATAAAATATTTAATTGAACCTGGCGTCACTTTAGCTGGAAAACCTGGAATGAGTCGTTTTACCATATAGACATACAGTTTTCGAAAGAAAAATTTACTTGATTAAATAAATAACATTGATTAGATTTTCAAACCATGGTTCTTTTACTGAAAAACAATTCACAGAACAAAATATGGGCAGGTTGAAATTTGTTATAATGAAAAGAACAACTTCACAAGTTTAAAAACCAGAATATGCTAGGGATTCTACAAGCATATTTTACGAATAATTATTCTGATGGCATCTATGCAATCAATCATTACTGCTATCCAATGAGCTCTATCTTGATAAGCAGTGTCCAAATTTACAGTAGTAAGATAAAGGCTTTACAAATGATCTGACCGTCCAACTCCTAACTGACAGTTCTGATCAAACAGTATCGCTTTGCACACCAGCACAATAATGACAGCAAATCTGAAGCTGCATACTGTCCAGACAGTTTGTTTAATTTCAAAACAGTTGAAACATAAGCCAAACATTTAAAAGAATCAATTATTACAAGCATTAACTTCAACTGAAACAAAATTCAATACTTTTACTGTTTTACATGATGCTAGAGAATTTAGACCCATAACTGCTGTCCTGATAAGCGTACAGATTCGGGTTTGGGTACGAATACGAATACGATGGATACCCATACTGATATGAGGGTACAGCAGCAGCCCCAGCACTACTCTTGCTCCCGCTCGATATCTTGCTTTCCTTTTCTTCTCTGATCCTCTCGTCACCAGAGGTGACACTGACTAACTCAGCATAACCCAACTTTTTCCTTAGCATAGTTGTCAGAGCAATCATGTCGGTGCCGTCGCCAACTACGACAAGCCAATCACGATCTAATGATACAGACACAATACCTGAACACCATAGAATGTCAGAAATTCCAGTAAGAACATAAGAATCTGATATCATCTATTTTTGAAAAAAAAATCTTTTTAACTATGAAGAGTACTACTGAATAATTCAAATAAAATAATTATATCCAAGCACCAAAGATTAAATTCGAAAGAATTAGTACCTTCCATGGCGACAGCAGTCTTGAGAGCCTTTGTGCGCTTCTTTGAATCATCTAACGAAGCCAGCCTCACCACCACCTTTTGCTACAGTAATTAATATGAAAAAGAGGAGAACTTTTACTATCAAACAACCAAAATAAGATAATCATTTCTATTTTCGGACGAGAAAGAGAGAGATACATATGAAATCTGATCACTAACCTTAACCATGTTGGCAATATTTGCTGAAATGATCTCAAATAACCAGGCTTTATTTCAAATAAACAGAGGTTGAATATTGGTATAGACTATAGTGTGATGTACAGAAAATAATTTAAGTTGAAGTACAATGGGTCCCGAAATGGAAATTGATGGAGAGCATCTATTTATAAAGCAAATCAAGGCTAACTGGCCAAGGAAAGAAGTTGGCATACGTTTTGAAAAAGACGGTGATAAGACTACTGCAATTTGGCTTTGATTAATTTAATTAATGCCACTACCATCAATTGCTACTATTCAGACAAAATATCAATTTCGCTATCGTTCAACCCAGCGTTGCACAGTGGTATTGCAGTTGGCGTTAACATCAAGTATGCTACTATTACAACAAAAAACAAAAAAAAAATTGAAATGTTTGTAATTGTTCTAATTAGCATCTCAAATAGTGATTGCTTATGAATTGCTTATGCTGATGTGTCAATTATTTTTGTAATTGCTGGGTTTTATGGCTATTGCTTATTTGGCAATTGTTTGAAAGAATTGCTTAATAAGAAATTCTTTTCTAACCATTGGTAGCTTCTACCAATTATTTCAAAAAAAAAAAAAATTCTTTTCTAAAGATGAGTTGACCAAATATTTAATTTTTATTGGCCAAGTATTTAATTCTCAATTGTTTGGTTGATTATACTAATGTAGGAGTGAATTGCTTAATTTCTAAAATTTTCATAATTATTATTTAGCAATTAATTTCAATTGCTGGATTGGAGATGCTCTTAGGCACCTTATGATTGTAAAATTTGATTATGTATATTGAAATTTAATTGAATTGATTTTCGTTAAGTTTTTATACAGTTTAATTTTCTCATAAAATATTAAATATGTACTTGTAATTTAGTAGTTACAATTTCAATTTGTGGAGATTTCAGCTCAAATTCCATATGTCACATATTATGTTTCATTCAAAATTCAATATGTAGCGGCATATATGTGTGGAATAATTTAAATATTGGTATGAGAACTAGCCATTGGTCTAATAATAAAGGTTTTACCCTCCATGTATTCAAAATTCAAATAAAAAAATCTCTTGTGAATAATATATAGTTGAATATCTAGGTCTCCAACTTTAAAAAAAAAAAAATTAATTACTGGGATATAATTTTATATTAAACGGTTAGTTATATTCTAGATTGATTGCACTTTATAATAATAAAAAAAAAACAATTTATTGTGCTACTTGTACGTCATAGGTCCGAGCTGTTTTCACTGGTACAATAAAAGACTCAATTGGTTGGCGTTGTTAACGACAGGTGTAAATTATGTGGATCTTCTAAAAGTTACAAGTTTGAAATGTTGCATGAAATTTTGAGTTGTTTTAGGTCATCAAATTGAAAATCATATAAAAGTATAATATTTTCTTTGACTAGTATGTCTGCGACTCAGTATTAGTCGTAGAGTACTGAAAGAAGATAAAGGAAGTAACATACCAATTAATCATAACTTTAATGATAAATATAATCCCCTAATTATTTGGACAAATTATTGTTGTTAATTTGTCAACAAACAAAATAATGCAATCATGCGCTAAGCAGCTAAACAATAACAGACTGCCATGTTTTGGTTTGGCAGGGAAATTTCCATCAGGCAATCTTTGACGCAATCATATCTGGCATATTTACAATATTTAATTACCGAATTTCTCTTTGACAGTCATGCCTATTACGTGTCTAGTACATTACTAAGGTGTTAAATTATTTATAAATATGAAATTTTAAACTTTATATTTCATAATTTTTAGAAGTGTTTATATACCTCTTATATATAAAATATTAATTTTGTGTTCGTGGTTGTAACTTAATGATAGAACTCCACTTTTGTGGCTATGAAAATTTGAATTAGAATTCCAGCTACTACACATTGTGCATTTTAAATTTGACTTCACTGCATATAAATTTCCTAATTATGTTTTTTGTATATACAAACTAGGTCACTTTTTTTTATTAGAATTCTATCTCTTCCCAGAAAAAAAAAAAAGTTGAGTGAGTCTATGGTACTATGCATATTACGATTTGTTACCGTATTACGGCTCTATATTCGAGTTTTTAAATCCTAACAGTCGATTCAAACCGTTCATCTTGTTCTCTATATTAATATGTATTTGGAGACCAAATTTTACATTTTTTGAAATATTTTTATTATTTTTTTTAGATTTATTGAAAATCACTGTTTTTGGATGGTCCATAATTTTCAGATCAAGTGATTTTCTAAATATCTAAAATTTGGTCTCCAAATACATATTAATATGGAGAACAAGATGAATGATTCGGATTGACCGTTATGATTTGAAAACTCAAATATAGAGCCGTAAGACGGTAACAATCCGTAATATGCATAGTACCATAGACTCACTCAAAAAAGTTTATATATATTTTGTTTATCAATTTCTTTTTATAAACTTATTGTCCGTTTGCAAAAAAAAAAAAAAAAAAGAAGAAGACATTATAATTTTCTTTGGTTATTTTTTATTTATTGAATGTATAAATGGCAACAAAAATATGCACGCCGCAGCCAATGAGCCTTAATATTGTAAAAAGGAGATAAGGAAGCTTTCAAAGACTTGGGCCACTTGGCTATCAGGCGAGCCAGGTGTCGAGAAATTACGAATAGCAGACAATTTTTACTTGTGACTTGGCCTCTTAGAATGTGACAACTGACAACTCAATGACATTAAAGGCAATTATAAAGCCGGAAAGACAATTTCATTTTCAGAAAAATAAAAAATGTTAGTATTATCTCATCAGATTATTATATGAGTAAAGATAGAATGTGATGTGTTCATCAAGACAATTTGATAAGCACAACTTTAAAAGTATATCGGATCGATTTTAAATGTTGAATTCGAACCGTTGAAATCCATGTAGTTTATGAGTGATGTATGTACATGTAAAATTTTAAAAGTTTTGAATTTATTTGCTTTAAAGTTAAACAGTTAAAAAATAATAAAAATTGAATACATAGAAAACAACTTATTTATAAACTTATAAAATGTTTATTTCTTTGACCGCTTGACCTTGTAGCAAATAAACTCGAAACTTTTCAAAATTTTGCATTTACATGTATCACTCATAAAATACATGAATTTCAACGGTTCAGATTCAGTGTTTGAAGTCGATCCGATATACTTTTAGAGTTGTTCTCACCAAATACTCTTAGTGAGCACATCACACCCTAGTTTTGCTCTTTTTATATTACCAAAAAAATACTTATTTTTTTTTTAGAAAAAAAAAAACATATAATGAATGACAACATATTTATTTGAGAACATGGTATGAAACAGATATTTTTTTCTTGATTTACACAATTTAATTAGCTCAATAACATAATATTCTTATTTAATTTCCCATATAAATATGTATTTTTTTGGGTACATATAACGGAGACAATTCTCTTTTGGTAGCAATAGTCAATATATCACTCATATAGCTTGTCGTATTATAGTTGGTCGGCTGATTAGCCTGATTTGTGCCCTGGTTTGGCACAGCGTCAATCAATCAACAAAGTTTCACTGTCTAGATTTAAATTTGTCAAGAAGCAATTTAAATAGTTAATAAATCATTGGTTCGCTCTCAAATTGATTTGGTCCCACTAATTTTAGCAATAACCACAACAACAACTACAAAATTTAAAAACTATGGGATCAAACCATTGATTCGATCCCAAAACCTACAACACATGCACAATTTTAGTATTTAAATTTATAATATCAATAATGAAATTAAAAGTTCTGAAAGTACTCCTGGTAGTTTTTGAATTTTATCTGGCCAATACATATTCCAATTAAAAGATATGATTAAATTTCAGAAAATATTCAGATGGGACCAAAATAATAGGAGGAGGGTTTAAATGCCTCCATTTTTTGTGTCTCCACCATGTCTTCATTTTTTAAAATTTTAATATCTCAAAATTTAAAAGTTAAAAGTCAAAATAAAACCGTTGGATATAATCTATGTCATTTTATTTATGCACGTGTAAAAAATTATGGCATTTCAATTTTATTTTGATTGTCATCAAGAGCTTGTAAAAAATGCATTAATGTGAATGATTTCTAGACGCTAATTTTTGAACTTATTGATTCACATTAAAACAAAATTAAAATGTGATAATTTTTTATGAGTACATAGAGAAAATAATATAGATGACATTTAATGGTTTTATTTTGACTGTTAAGTTTTAAATTTTGAGTTATTAAAGTTTTAAAAAATGAAGACATAATGAAGACACAAAAAATAAAGACATTTGAACCCTCCTCAAATAATAGTTCAATTCCATATATATTTCTCCCCCAAAAAAAACCATATCTTTTCCGATAATTTATTTTTTATTTTCTAAAAGAAAAAGGAGTTGGTCAATAAGTGCCTATGTTAAAGCCTATTTATTTTTTTCAAACCGACCAATTTGCCTTGTGGAAGAATGGCACCACCTCAGCCACATCTTGAACATGAAATCTTATTTGTGATCTATTGTTTCTTATTCATCACACAGTTTCATTGAAGGAGGCTTTGATTGTGTTGTTTCCCTTGACACGTCAAACTTTTTTAGAGAAGCTCATTAAAACACGTTTATTTAGGTTCGCCTTGAATTTCAATGTAAATTATTATTATAGCAGTACAAATGCGCTGGTGGCTCGTTTATACAGGAAGGAGCCAATAATGTTGTGGGAGAGGAGGCCGTCTGACGCCCATCGGATCACTTTTGTGTTTAATGGGTTCTCTTCACCGTTGAATCTGCTTTAGGATTCGCGCCCGCAGTTTTATATCTACTTTAAAATCTATACACACGAATTCTAAAGCAGATCTGACGGTGAGAGAAACATCGAACACAAAAGTGGTCCGATGGCCATCGGACAGCCCCCTCTTCCTAATGTTATACAGTGTCACAAAAAAAAAATTGAATTGTTTTTAACTATAGGTATATTTTTTTGTAAATTCAAAAATATAATCATAGTACAAATTACCAAAACAATTAAAAAAAATAGATTCAAGGAGGCAAATACATCTCTTGCTCTTAATTGACTTTCCTGCCTTTGAAGGCAAGCCAAGCTGCCAAGTACATGACTAATTTTGAAAGAAAATTGAACAAGCATTCAATAAAAAGTTAAGTACACCGATATAAGAAATATTAAAGTGCAAGGTGGATTTAGGTATTAAAAGTTTAGTAGCTATAACTCAAAAAATGTTTTGTTCTAACCTTAAAAAAAAAGTTTTGTTTGTATATTATGTATGAACTGATGAAAATAATCTATACTTATTGTCACACCCCAAACCAGAAATTATGGATTAAGATGTGATCAACCTCGCCTCGTGCTTAATCTAAATGTTAAGCACGCAAGGCTAAGATAACAAAATAATAAAACAACAACGGAAGCATAAAATAAGTATCAGCATCAGTCACATATCAAATAAATAAATATAACATACATGTCATACAGTACGATCCGTCTCGAATCCAAAATAACATCATATAATGAAAGGGGATACATGATCTATCGAGCCCGTATATATAACACAAGAAATACGGAACTCGTAAACCTAATCAAAAAGGGCCCAACTCTAGCTAATCAGGTAGTGTGGCCATCGGGGACAGCTCCTGACAACTCCTGCTGTGGATCGCCAGATGCTGTACCTAAATCCCACGAAACAACTTGTGGGTGAGCAACTAATCGCCCAGTATGTGACCCAAAATTATCCCCTTAGGGATCCTCTACGGTCAAAGCACTTTTCTTTATAAAATGAATACAATTTAAAAATATGCACATGTATGAACTTATATTAATATCTAATAGAACTTATAATACTTTTGAATAATGCCATGATGCGATTATTCTATTATGCCAACATGCGGAATAAACCCAAAATAAAATCAAGGTGTAATATCGGATATAAGTCAAGTCGGAATCCAGTACTCATTGCACTGTGTGCCCAAATACAACAACAATAATAATAATAATAATATTGATAAAGCAAATCACCCCGTGTCGTGCCAATAGGATCAAAAGATCCAACCAATATAATCCAAGAACTGTGTTCATAGGTACAATGATACACGTTGCCTAATGACATCGAGCATTGCCCACAAGTTATACAACACACTAGCCGATGGTTATATCACAATCCGGTGTGTCATCTCGCCTAACGATTCATCACCCAAACATATAAAATAGGAGAAATCATACAATGCATGTCGTAAAATTGTTAATCTCTTCCCTCATGAGCAGGAGAGAACTCTACCGTCCGGCCAGACCAATAGGATCAGCATCAAGGCTCGCCGGCCTTATGCTATGCACATCATTCCACAAGGCCCGCATTGGACCTTTGGAACTTTCGTTCTAGGCAAAGTAGCTCCTAATGTAGGGAAGGAATAGATCCCGAATCGTCCGTGCCTCAGGGCTCGCATCCGGCCCGCACGTAATGGTAAAATGAATCGAAAAAAGATATATATAATCAAAGTTTATACATATAATATAAATCCTAAAGCCATCCAAGGATCAAGTGACCCTCGACTCAGTGGCTGTCGGGCCGTCCCATGCCAAGTGACACCAAGACGGAACGAAGTCACTCGGCTCTGCTCAGCTCTCACCAATGCATGCGTATGCACGAATTATAATAATAATATATTGTCTTCCACGAGAAGGAGACAACTAATAACCTAATATTCTAATAATATACATATAATATTATTTAATTACTCTACTCCTAAAATACAGTAAATTCGAGTTTTTCAGGGATTATGCAATTCTACCTATAGTGCAGAAAGGATAAACATGCTCTAAAGTTTTAATGCAACTACTTAAAATAAAGTGCGGATGTCAGGTCAGATGGATCGACTGGTAAGAGTACGCCCACGAAAGAATAATTCAGATATCCCACACCTGAGGGGGCTGGAGTCTCTGTCGCTAATAATCAGCGTGCTCCGCGTATGCTCCGAACTGCGGATCCGTCGGATTGGCCCACGGGTCGGATTCGTACGGAGTAGATTGATCTGTGATCACGTAATTTATACTAATTAAAATCTACGCTAATTTTATTATAACCATCGTCCCAGTTAATGTGCAAGTTAAATTCTCAATTATTTCGGTTTTATAAAATTACCGATTCAGTCAGTCTAACTGATCTAGTTAGGCGTATATTAATTATTTACTTTCATGTCATCGAGCTTAGCGTTAATCTTAATTTCTTTATAGGTTTGCCAGATATTGATCATTCACTTTGATCCAACTTAATCTAACTTAATCCTAAATTAATTTAATAATTTAATTTGAAGATATATTGCTTTTAGAAATTTAATATTGAATTATTCGCAAGTAAAAATAATTGTTCGAAAGCTACGGTAAATTAACGGGTTTTACTTAGCTAATATATTCTAATTGCCTATCTACTATGGTTTATTTTAAACGAATTACAATTAATTTTAATTGATCGAATTTCGGTTTCGAAAGTTAATTTATAATTAAAATCCCTAATGCTAATATTTAATAATTATAATAATTAAATGGTTATTGCAAATTTTATAATCCGTTTTAATATAGTTAAACTATTTAATATTTTAGATGTATAATTTGTTTTATAAAATTAAAACGGAACCCTTAATTAGTTTGCGTGTTTCTAATTAATTTATTTCTAAGTCACATAGTTCGTTAACTTTTATAACTAATTTAATTTCTACGTTTAATTAGCCGTTTCGAATCTAAGTCCATAACGAATATTTTTCGTTGCCAATTAATTGTTCTTTATTAATTAGCAACGAATTTTTGTACAAGTTTGAAAAATGTTTAAAAGAATTATTTTAAATTTTAAAAACTTTTTATAAAAATTTTATTTTAGTTTAATGTGTTGGGTGTTTTAATTTGATTTGTTTCGAGATCATACAGGTGTCCAATCGGGTTATTTTAGTATCTGCTCAAATTATGTTATGAGCTATCATCGAGGCATCAAGACCCTGGACGGTATAATCATTTCCCGAGCTAGTTCAAGTTTACGTAAGCATCCGATTTTAATTCGAGTCCTTATAAAACTTAAACTTTAAGAGCCACGTTTTTATCCGATAATTACGCCATTTGGGAAAAACCCAAGTACCATAATTAATTAATCCTTTTAAAATCTGCCAAGCCCATTTATACCAAGGCCTAAGCCTTGTTCTAATTTATTAATAAATTAGATATAGGCCCAACAAACCAAAGCCAAATTCCAATTCATTTGTTTCTGTTTTTATACAAGGGCCTAAGCCCCACTTAATTTTTCAGCCGAACCAAACAAGAAAAAGGGCCAAGCCCAAATTTAATGTAAAATTGCACCTTGGCCCCTCAGATTTTAATTACTTCCAAGGGTTTTATTTTGCACAAACAACCCCAAATTAATTTATTTACATTTTGGTCCCTGTCAAGTCAAGGTCTGGTACACAACAATTCAGCACAGTACCAGCAGTTCACTGGGCTGGTACCAGCAGCACATACACACAATCAAGCACAACCAGCACAACAGAACAGCCCAGGTCAAGCATCAACAGGACCAGCAAAACAAATCAGGCACAAGCCGTACCAGTAACAACACTGGTCAGCACAGCTGACAGAACAGAAACAACAAGGCACACAAGTCAGCACAGCAACAATGCACAACAAGGCACACAGCAACATCGGAACAGAGCAAGGAAAGCACAGCCACGCAACAGGTCAGGACAGCCTCAACAAGGCAGCACCTTTGCCGGGAAAATCAACAACCCGAGCAAAGGTGTAATTAATGAAACAATCCGACAAAGCAAAAATCCGATCAAATAAACGAGGGACTCGGAAATTTACCCGGTTAGAGCTAGCACCGAGGAGAACGGTCGCCCGGTCGTAAGAGATAACACCAGAATCACAGAGCCACCACCAGAACAGAACAGAACAGAATCGATCGGCACCAAGCAAGCACCAAGACAGCACAGAGCCACACCAGAACAATACACTCACAAAAACCCTAGATTTTAGGGTTTCACAATCTCAACAGAATCAGAGGGGAAAGAGCAAGGAGAGAGGGAAATAAGCAAAGCCTCAACACATGAGTACAAAGGAGAACACACAAATTCCCCAACGAGAGAGAGAGAGAGAGATATACTTATACCCGGGAGGCATAGAGAGAGGAGGGGTCGGCCAAGCCCTCTGACAGGGTAGGCACGAGTCAAACGGGTCAGAGAGTGGGTGCACGGCCATCTCTCGTCTCACCTTCTCCTGTACGGCATCTGACAAGAGACGAGACAGCGGCGAAATTCTGGCACGCATAAGCAATGAGCGGGAGGGAAAAAGGTTCAATCGAACCGTCTAAACCATCTCCAGGAAACGCAAACAAGAGAGGAGAGGTCACCGTGGGGGGCCGGGTTTCAGCGGCACAAGAGAGGGTTCCGATTAGGGCTTCACGGGAGGGGAACGAAGGAGACGAAAGAGAGAGGGTCGGAAATAGAAGAAGGGGTGGGGTTCGCCAACAGAGAGAGAAAGAGGAGTGGGGAGGGGTTTAATTAAATCCCTTGCTTTAAGATTCGTGCTTAATGTTTATCCAACGGATGAAACAATTCCAGTTAATTAGATCTCAAGATCAAAGCTTGAGATGGCTTCAGGATTCGTGCTAGATCCTTGATCAATGATATAAAAATTCTGAAAATCTAATTGATTCGATCGCATGATTTAAAAATCAGTTTCTTTTATAAATTCGAATCGAAGTTTCATAAATTGTTTTTGTAATTATATTTGTACATATAACTTGTATATTTATTTCTCAATTTTAGATTCGTTTTTAATCGGTCAGAAAATTTTCTGAACGATCGTTAAGCTAATTAAAATTTTTATTTAAGTGAAATGATTGATTTAGAAATTTAATTAAGTTTTAAAATTTTGGAATATAACACTTATTGTAACTACCGTATGTTAAAAGTATTACTTTTATTAAAAAATGTAAAGTTTGTTTTCTTTTACAACCTCACACATTGAGGCATTAATTATCATCTATTTTAAAATTGTACGTTTGCTAATTTCTAAACCTTTTTGGGTCGCCTTGTACAGCATTTTAATGTGAATATTCCTTTTCTCAATTTTATTTGGGATGCTTAGTTGCAAACCATATTTTGACGAATAGAGAGATGGGGACATCTCGGTGGGATTTTATTTAAGCTTACTAATTATTAATAGATGTCAATAAAATCATCCTTCGAGCCTCTATTAGATATAAATCACATGTAAGAAAGAATGCTCCTTGTGTAAGAAATAATGTTAAGAATATTTAAAAAAAAATGACCGCTTTTTCAGCATAAGTTTTTTAAAGTAGTTGTCCGATTAACACGGTAACACCCACATATTGAAAAAAAAAAAATTAATCAAGCTCACCGCCATATTTATCGAAATTGATTTGGGAACAAATCCAATCAAAGGGTCACAAAGGAAAACGCCACCGTCACAGCTAACTTACAAATTGCCTTCCCTTCACCAAAAAAAAAGAAAGAAAAAAAAAAGAAGATACAACCTACAGAACGCCAATGTTTATTGTGGAGTGAAAAGTTACCGGATCAAATTCAATTAAATTCAACTTGATATTCGATTGTAACAATTTAATCCGCATTAAGAATCATGCACATTTGATCCATTCGAATCTTAATAACATCTGTATAAATCTTAACACAAATTAAACGTCTTCGTGTACATGGGACCGTCCAGATTTATAGAGGGGAAAAAACGTGCTATGCAGTGACTAATATATTGTGACTTTGGTATCGTGCCGTGAACAAGTTAATTTTTCATATATTATGACTAAAATATCAAGGAGTGATCACAGTATAAATGGTCACGCCACGTGAGTCACGCCGTGCCCAAACATGCCTTGCACGACTCACATGACCATTTAATCATAATTTAAATCAATTTATTCAAGATTTATCATTTAATCAATATCTAATAATCCTAATTACACAGGAGTCACGTGACTATGTGCCGTTTCGTGTCGTAGCTAGATTTTTCACGTGACGTGCCATACCGTGCCAAAGTTTCAAAGAATAATCACAACATAAGACACGCGAGTCACGGCACGTAACTGCCACACATACTGTATTGTTCCGCGCCGTAACAGTACTGTTCCATGACGAAACTGGCTCCGCAATGCCATTTTTCCCACACTGCAGATTCCTGTCATTTGATTCATCCAATCATGACATTAAAATGGGCTTATTGTCTCAATGCATTATTTCTAGGCCCTCGTCATAAGGCTTGAAATAGCCTTAGAGGCCTTGGGCTATAATGGGCTTTAGTATGTAAACCGTCCTCTATTGGTCAAGTTCCATCTTTTGTTGCTAGAGCATTAAATTTCTGGATGCAAAGTTTGCATGGCAAGATGAACTGCCAAATAGATGTTTGATTGTTGTATTTTAATAAAATACTAATTTAGTTATTAGTTGATTGTTTTTTCACACAACTAGAACCACGAACAAACATACACAAACGCACAAAAAAAGTAAATTATATTTTGGGGGTGCAACAGGCCGAAAATACAATAAGCCCGTATAAAACAAGTAGCAACCGCTTCCAAGTCCCAACCGCTTTACGGCTCCATTATACGGCTACCCTTTTACGGCTCCATTTTGTTCAATTTTGAAATTTCTTCCGTTTTACGGCTCCAAGTCCGAAGCGCTTCCGACTTTTTTATTAAGGCACACTTTTATTAATATCCAACTTAAAATATAAAATTTCAAATCTATTCAGAATCCAAATTTTTTATTAAAAATATCTAAACCGTGACCTAATTCTACAGTTTAAAATTATAAAATTTCAAATCTATTCATAATCCAAAATTTTTATAAAAAATATCCAAACCGTGACCTAATTCTACAATTTGAAAGTTTAACTCCAAACCATTAAATTAGATCATGGTTTGGGATTTCTTTTTACACTATAAATACTTTGTTTCTCTCTTCTCCCTCTCAAACTTACCAGAATTGGAAGAGAGGAAGAAAAAGAGAGAAAACAAATGCAATTTTTGAGGAGAAAAGGGCAATTTCAGAGGTGATATTCGAGTAATTTTTTTTTCTTTTTTTAATATTTTTTAATTAATTTTTTTCTGCAACTTACAAATTGAAATTAGTAAATTGACAAATTGTTACAATTTACCAATGTAGTTTATTGGCCACGTCTATCCTCATTTTATTACATGTTGGAGGGAAGTTTATGACTGATCAATTTGGGATTCATTAGTCCAAAGATGCATCAAATACATATTTTGTTGAGGAATATGTATCAATTGAGGCGTTAAATCCAACTATTTATGAAGCAAGTGGTTATACTCCCAAATTCATGGGACTTAGAATTGACAACCCGAATAATCCATAATGGCAAGTATATCAATCATAATAGCAAATGAAAGTGCATTGAGAGGCATGATAGCGCGGATTTTGTATGCAACATGTTGCTAACAACTTAGTCCAGGCTTGTGGAAAGGACAAATGGTTTGGAGATAGGTTCAAACAAGGAGTCAGGAAGAAGAAGCCAAGAAGGTTGAAAGAGATGTTCGAAGATTTTACTATGGTATGTCTAATTTTATCTAATTTATAACATTTTGTTTAATTATTTTGTTCTATTGCAGCAAAATCTGAAGTATAATATTTTTTTTAAGAAAGTGGGAAAAGTTCATCTTAATGATCCTAGGAAACTGCCCAATTATGAGAATTTTTTCCAAACCTGTGATGGAGGATACTAATTTAGTATCATGACAACAAACGGCTCCGAGTTATTGGACAATGTCTTCAAGATAAGCCCGAGAATGACCGTGGCTGCACTTGTGGAGGATACATTCTACAAGTGTAACCTTTGGTTTGTTGAGCGGCGTCAGTGAGCAATGGACCTAAGATGTGAAGGTCAGATATTTTCCGAATGGGTGTCTGAGAAGATTGGCAAACAGTGGGAAAAAGTTGTACAAATGACTGTGATCGCGTATACGCACAACAAATGTCAGCACTAAGTTACATCCCCAAATAAGTATGTTACAGTAGTCCAATCCTCCGATGGAATTGTGGACATTATTCGTAGGAATTTTAGTACATTGTGATACGCAACAACACAATGGAATGTATATGTAAAGGTATCCAACTAACTAGAATTCTATGCATTTATTTGTTATCGATTTGTCCTAAAAATAACTGGCATGAGAACCAATTTGTTGTGGATTGGTATAAGGTGGACTACATTCTAAGTACTTGGAATGCCTTATTTATTCCTTATGGCAATATAGGTGAATGGCCTGCGACCGATAATCCTGTAATTCTTCTTGCCAGAGCTTGGGTTAGGTTTTGAAGAAGAAAACACATCCATCACATAATGACCATGGATGAATTGCAAGCAAGGTAGGTAAATGGGCACCATCATTGTCGTTCCACTTCTGACAAGCAACAAAAAGGTATGTAACATTCATCAAAAATTATATTTCATTCCAATTTTGACTAGTTTACTAACTAACAAATGCAATGCAGAGGATCATAATGCGGCAAATACAATAGAAAATGAACGAGTTATGGCAGAGGAAAGTGGGTCGTGAGGAAGCACATCTAGAAGCCGTACATGCCGTGAAAATGAAACTCTAATGTTTATAGAGGCAATGGAAGATCAAGCTGACATAGGAGGAGGAGGAGAGGCGGTTGGGATGCAAGCAGAGCCATCTGGTACCCAGCTAAGGAGGTCAACTAGAGGCTGTGGATGGAGGAGAGACAATACGGTACCCAGCTAGCGCAAGTAGAGCCATCAGGTACAACTAGTAGACCATTAATGGGAACTGGTCGGTTATTCATAATTCATTTTAGGCATCGTAGAAATTAACTTGCATGCTCTTTGTAAACTTATTTAATTAGATGCAGGTTTGGGAATTATTTTTATTTGAAATTTGTATGAACTATTGAGAACCATATTTATTAGATGCATGTTTGATAACTTTTATTTGATAACTTGTGTGTTGAGAACTATTTTTATTAGCTACAGGTTTGAGAACTTAATAATTCCATCGAAATCGTCTCTTATAAGTTACAAACATGAAATACTATAATCCATATTCAACATAAAATACTACAACACACATAAAACATAAAATAAAACAATACAATAGAGTTCATAAAATAATACAATATAAAATTCAAATACTAAAAACCATTAGAGTTCAAATATAAAATTATACAAGACAATAGAGTTCATAGAATACAACGATACAATACAATATAGTCTATGGTTTATGAGCTGAGAAACTTGCTTTCTTCTTGTTTGATGCTTGGTGTATGCACAAAAGACACTTCCACTTAGTGAGACGAGCGTCATTCATCAGATCTGCATTCTTACCGATGCAACTGGGATGAACAACTCTGCCACAATTAAAATAAAAAAAATATATCAACCATATCTCCCTTCACTTGACATAAGAGACAATGTCCCCATCCAATTGGAGGGTTTATGTCTTCCCAGCTCTTGTTAAGCATTTCTCTAATTGACGGATCAACAGTGCTTAGGAATTCTTCGACACTTATAGGTTAAAATATACATTGCAATCGCCTCCTCGCAAGGCTTTAATTGTCCAAAAATTGTTAATAATTTCTCTTTTTTCTTCACGTGACATGATAAGAACTAGGGTTTCAAATGACAGTGATGGATTAGACATTTGGTATTAATTCTAAACAATTCATAAAAATTAATAACAATTTGTCTGTAGCAATTTGTAACACTTCCTAACAATTAAAAGTAAAAAAAAAATTATTAAAAATTATTAAATAAATTAAATAAATAAATTTTACCTTAATATTGCCATTTTCGTCTCAGAATTCGTCTTCGTTTTCTATCTTTCTCTTCCTCTATTTATCTCTTTCAATTTTAGTGAGTTTGAGAGGGAGGAGAGAGAAATAAAGTATTTGTAGTGCCAAAAAAAAATCCCAAACTGTGATCTAATTTCACAATTTGAATTTTTAGATTACGATTTGGATTAAAAATTAAATCGGAGAATTAGATCACGGTTTAAGTATTTTCAATAAAAACTTGAGTTCTGAATTGATTTGAAATTTTATATTTTAAGTTGCATATTAATCAAAATGTCGGCAACCGCTTCAAACGTGAAAAACCCAAAAAAGAAAAAGTAAATTATATTTGTCCAGGGGGTTACCTTGTCTTGTTCACAAAGTACGAATAATAATAAATGCATAGTTTTTCTATCAAGTCTGACCACCAAACAGCACACGGCAAAATCAGTGGCATTTTTTTTTACACCTGTTATTTATGTTTAAAGTAAGGACGTTATTTGCAACCAGGTTTTGAAAAGGTAGGTAGATTAAATAATAAATAATCCCACTCTCCTTGCTTTTCGGCACTGCTGCCCCCACTTCTCCTTCTTGTTTACACTTAATATACTGGCGATATTTGGGGACAAACTTTCGAAGAACACCCTGTTAATAAAGGAAATATTATGACAGTTCACGGAATTTCGCATAACATGAAATAATATTGATCGGTAAGCTTTCTAATAAAATATAATTTATATTCAAGGGCAACTATATTTAATGCATCTAGAATACAATATATAAGGGGATAATATCATGTAAAACCATATTAAAAGCAAAGATGACTTTAGAACTTTCAGTTAAGAAACATAAAATATAATAATCATAAATATCCCGGATAGAATTTAAATTTTCCAAAAAAGAGGAGCAAAATAATACTAAATTAAGGAATCAGATCGTCTGCGTTACCGTAATATTTGACTTAATTTATGGACCGTACGATCAGAATTTGGGCCAATCCTGCCCCCGCCTCTAACGAACGGGATCTTTTAGTATTAGTGCGGATTTAAATTGGACGGTCAGCATATTATGTCAAAATTTAAGTTATTGCAGAGGATACGAATTCCTAAAATAAGATCCCCACTTGCAATGTTTGGGCTCCCCCACGTATTCCACTTTCTTGTCTCGGTTACACCAGAGCTCCCACCACACTCTCTGTGCTTGCTCTAGTCTGAACAAACCCCATCTCACCAAAATCAGAAACTTTCCCAATGAAATGTCTCCTTAAAATCATCCAAAAATCGCAAAACTTTCCAATATTCCTCCAAAATGCCGCGAACATTACACCTCCTCCCCCTGCTTCTCCTCTTCCTCCTACAGAGATCCTGCTTCTTTGTTCAATCCGCCATTGGTGTGAACTGGGGCACTCTCGCTTCGCACAGGATCTCACCTCCAGTCGTGGTAGATCTACTGAGACAAAACAAAATCCAAAAAGTTAAACTGTTCGACTCGAATCAGGAGTTTATAAAGGCATTAATGGGAAGCGGGATTGAGATCATGGTGGGAATACCAAACGAGGTTTTGGGCTCCTTGGCCTCCTCCGTCTCAGCTTCTGATGCTTTCGTGGCGCAAAACATCTCTAGATTTATGGTTAAAGGAGGAGCTGATATAAGGTACTTTGATTTTCTTTTTTAATTTCCTATCTCTTGTTCTGATTTCTCACTGTTTTAAACTCGTGTTTAAAGAGAGATTCGCATATCTATGGGGAAAGTGGTATCGAATCATAGGTTAAAGTTAAGTTGATTTATGGTTATTTTCAGGGACGGTTTTGTAATTAGGTCTAGTTCAGTAGCACTTACTTCTCCATGTTGCTGTTTTGACAGTTTTGTTCATATACACACTTCACGTTAGTTGTTTGACCTTCAGTTCAAGTTAAGCAAAGTCCTATTAGGAGTCTAAACTAC
Organism: Carex pumila; assembly: GCA_033356055.1. Taxonomy (NCBI): domain Eukaryota; kingdom Viridiplantae; phylum Streptophyta; class Magnoliopsida; order Poales; family Cyperaceae; genus Carex; species Carex pumila. The sequence goes on from JARJHM010000680.1 coordinate 88,416, forward strand.
TTGACTAAAGAGTATTTGTCCCAACTATAATGCGTTCACAAGTTGTCTTGGGAGATTATCAGCAAAAACTACAGGATAACAACCAAGAAAAAAAAACTGACTGTGCTGTGCTGTAGTGTGATGGTTCACTATTTAACCAGTGTATTAAATTAAAGATGCACAAAATATTTCAAAAAACCTTGAATTAAATTTTTTGTGCAGATACATAGCAGTAGGAAATGAGCCATTTCTCACGAGCTATCAGGGTCAATTCCAGCAGTATGTGCTCCCTGCCATGGCGAACATCCAGCAATCGCTAACAAAAGCAAACCTTGCTGGGTATGTCAAACTTGTGGTACCATGCAATGCAGATGCGTACCAGTCCCCATCTCTCCCTTCCCAAGGTGCCTTTCGTACTGACCTAACCCAGCTCATGACCCAACTGCTCACCTTCCTCAATTCAAACGGGTCACCATTTTTGGTTAACATTTACCCTTTTTTATCCCTATACCAGAGCTCCGACTTCCCCCAGGACTATGCTTTCTTCGAGGGGTCGACTCATCCTGTGGTTGATGGCCCCAATGTGTATTACAATGCATTTGATGGGAATTATGATACATTGGTGGCGGCTTTGAACAAATTAGGGTTTGGTCAGATGCCTATTGCCATTGGAGAGGTCGGTTGGCCCACGGAAGGAGCCCCTAGCGCTAATTTAAGTGCAGCAAGGGCATTCAATCAGGGTTTGATTAGCCATGTTTTGAGCAACAAGGGGACACCATTACGACCAGGGGTGCCACCTATAGATGTTTATCTATTTAGTTTGTTGGATGAAGAGCAAAAAAGTGTCTTACCTGGTAATTTTGAAAGGCACTGGGGAATTTTCTCATTTGACGGTCAAGCCAAGTACCCACTGAACCTCGGGCTGGGGAACAGAGTGTTGAAAAATGCAAAGGATGTTAATTATATGCCTGCTAGATGGTGTGTGGCAAACCCTTATAAGGACCTTGATGGGGCTGTCAATCATATCAATGTTGCATGTAACATCGCTGACTGTACTACGTTGTACTATGGTGGTTCATGCAATGCAATTGGTGAGAAAGGGAACATTTCTTATGCCTTCAATAGCTACTACCAATTACAAAAACAGGACGCAAGGAGCTGTGATTTTGATGGAATGGGGATGATAACTTATCTTGATCCATCGGTTGGTGATTGTCGTTTCCTCGTTGGAGTTGATGATGTCGTCAATGCAGGTTTTGGGGTTCATAGTGGGAATTTTAGATTCTGGGTTTTGGGTCTATTTTGGGTGTTTGTCTGCATTTGTACTTGTGGCTCTTTGTAATTTCAATGCACCACTTGATAGGTTTAGTTTTATTGTTTGTGCTTCGTAATGACAATAGCTTGTTCTCGTACTATCTATAGTATTATAGAAGTAGGCATAGAAAGTGAGATTAGTCATTAGTCTGATTATGTAGAGTTCAATTTGGTTGGCGACGGAACGCTCTCCAAGTAATTTTTATTTATTTATTACAAAGAAAGAGGAATGTTTATTTTGCTATCCAAAAATTGTAGGAGGTCAAAAGATGGAGGTAGACTGGTAAAGGAATGGGAAGAATTTATTATTCCCTCCTAAGAGGATAAGAAATTTAACCTATTCTCTCATTTTGATATTGGAATAAACCGAGGAAAGTCCACTAATTAGGTACGTTGTACGATAAAAAATGTGAAAAGTTCAAATATCTCTATTTTTGTGTTTTCATTATGACTTTATTTTTAAAACGTTAATAATTGAAAATATAAAACATAAATATTAAAAATAAAATTATTAGATGTGATATATGATTTTCCTTAGTTGCCTATAAGAACTTATCACATTTTGATTGTTTTTATGTGAATTAATAAGTTGAAAAATAATTATTTAGAAATTATACACAACATACATTTTTAATGATGATAGACACATCATAAATTGAAATATCATAATTTTTTACACATACATAAATAAAATGATGCTAAGATCATATCTAGTGATTTTATTTTAACTTCTAAATTTTATATTTTAAATTTTAAAAAAAATTTAAAATAGAGACATAATAAAAACATAAAAAATAGAGACATTTAAACTCTCCTCATTTCTTTATCATTGAAAATAGAGACATTTAAACTCTCCTTATTAGAAATAAGAAAACATAATGTGAAAACAATTTGAATCGTCATCTTATTTTACATGCCAGGCAAATGCACAGAAAATTCAAATATTCTGAGTGTTTTGTATTAAGATAATAAAATTCAAAATTTGTTAGTATGGTGTAATAATTCTGAGTGTTTAAAACACAACGATTTATAATCCCAACCCAAGACTAAGATTCATTCGATAAACAAAGATCCAAGTAGACTCAAAGCCGAGAAAATCCGACCTACATGCCCACTAATTCAGTTGTCAGAAGACTTGCTAATGTTTCTGTGAACATATATGTGAATTAGACTAGTATCAAAGAGAGGTGCAGCAATGCCAACAAATGAATAATGGTCATGTCAGCTTGTCACCGACCCAGTTAGTCCAAAGCTTGATCTTGATTCAAATCTAATATTAGCAAGGACTGCATCTATTCGAGTTCCTACCTACAATCAACAGTCATCTAATTTCTCACCTCTTACTAGAATCTAATTTATCCAAGAACCATAATTAAAACTAGACAAATATGACTGCACTAATTCCTTTGTTGAACCATAAAAAAACTGCCACCTGATATGCACACACACACACATATATATAGGGAACGAAACAAACAAAATTTTAACAAGCAGCACATGCTCTTAGTTAGTAATATAGATAACATTGATAAAGCTTATTTAATTACTACCCAATTATTATCTAAGCATACCAAATTATATGACCCAGCCATTTGGGATAACAGCATCCTTAATGACAGTCACAATGCCGCTCTTTATGAAATAGCCATCGGTCTCTCTGGCAGCTTCTTGCACCCCATCTTTGTTAATGATCTGCAATTGGCACCCGAAAGACCAATTAATTAAGAATGCTTTAGGTCCAACCTTTTAACTTACTGGTGGTAGAAGCATTTGTGTCAAGAGTATAAAAACTGGTTACTTGAAATGAAAAAAAAAAAAAAAAAAAAAAAAAAAAGATAAGAAAAACTGGTTTGCCAATTTTCATGCATAGGACACCAGAATGATCAAATAAAATAGAATACATAGCCTGTAAAGCAATAAATATGGTGCCTGCTCTTACAACACATGGAATAACCATAAATACGGGTAGAACTAGGGTGTTCTTAAGCTTATCAAGCCCCTTAGTGAGATTATCTCCAAAACCTATTGGATTGACTTCAAAACGACGAATCCAAAACCATTGAAATCAATCTATTTCATGAGTAATATGTTTAGATAAAAAAATTATAAACTTTCAAATTAAATTAGTATAAAGTTAAGTGGTCAAAATAACAAGGTTTATGAGTTAATATTAATGCATTCATTTTTCATCATTTTTTAACCACTTGACTTATACAAAATTAATTCAAATCTTCATTAATTTTGCATGTAAATGCACCACTTGTGAAGTAGATCAATTTCAACAGTTTGGATTTGTTATTTGAAGTCCCAATAGGTTTTGGAGACTTGGTGAGCTTAAGAACACCCTAGTTCTACTTCCATAAATTCCACTACAGATCCCTCCAGTTCCAATTAAGAGGATGCCATTATTCACTGTAAGTGAACATAAAGTTGCTTCTTTTAATGAAAGCTAGTCAGGGGACAGTGGTTAATTTTGATACACTGATCCAGTGACAAGGATTAGGTGATAAGATATCTCATATTTGTTAATCCAAACTATTTTTAATTGGGCAGAACCACATACTTGTCTTTCACCAAATAAACAAATAGTTATATTAAATAAAATAAAACAAAGAGAGAATAGAAAAGTATCTTACTTGGACATCATCCCCAATACGGGCATTTTTGTCAATTATAGCCCTCTTGATGTGAGCATTCCTCCCAATCCCAATGGGGATGCCGCCGACACTCGCCAGGTACTTCTTGTCATTATCAGTCTGCCAAAATTAAAGAAGTTAATTAATACATGGGATGAAGAGCATAAACATACACTAATATGTTAATCCTTGGACTTCAAATATTACATATAAGGAGCCCAGAGAATTCTTTTTTTGAACCAATCCAAAAGTTACTTCTTTTAAGCTTTCTTAAAATAATATTGCGGCTATAGTGTTGCACCAGCAGGTACCAGTTGGTGATTAGACATTAGTTTAATAATATTCTCCAGATCTCTTTCATTTGATTTTTTTTCATTTCCTCTTTCATTTCAATTGAGGCACGCAAGGATCACAACTAGAATAGCAAGCAAATAAATAATCCAGATTTAGCCACACAGACAAATCATTCACAATTTTGAAAAGTTCAAAATGCCAGACAAAAAAGAAATGCATCCTTCAGCACAGAATATCTGACATTATGAGAAAACACATTCTAAGAAAATGCAAAAAGTTATGTATTTCCTTCTGGTACCTCATAATAATCTGCTCCCATAAGGAGAGAGTCCTCTATGACTGCACCTTCAGAAACGCACGAGCGGAGACCAACAACAGAGTGGTGTATCCTGCAATTCTGCACATACAAAAGTTTTTACATGTTATATAGTTATTCCAGTAGAATCCAAAACACATATGAATACAACAATGAAGTTCTTTAATCTGCATAGGAAATGAACAGAACATTTCAGTGTCCCTCAATTGTTTCGGGTACTAAAACAATCAATAATCTCACCATAATCATGTGATAGGTTACTAATGTTTTGGTACTGACCTCTAGTCACGTAATTGTCTGGTCCACTATTGAACTGAATCTAGAAGCAAGCTACTTGTATAATGCATCTATATATTAACTGTCACTTATACAGAATAAAAAAAAATGGAGAAAAGAGAACTTACTTTAATGATGCAGCCCTCGCCAATGACACTCTCAGTTATATCAGCACTTTTTATCTTGGAGGGTGGTAAATACCGAGGCTGGGTATATATGGGGGCTGACCGGTCATAGAAGCTTTAGGAGAGAAAGGAAGGTGCATATGGTTAGCTAACAAGAACAAGTTGAAAAATTAAGATTGTGGCAGGGATTTTGTAAATTGTACCTGAAATCGGGGAAAGGTTTCTTGGTGATCCCTAGATTGGCATTATAGAATGCTTCTATAGTACCAATATCCTCCCAATAGCCATCAAATAGGTATGCCTGGACCTGAAATTTCAAAGTTAAGTTTGTAAAAATTATAATAAGTATACAAAAATTGTGATGTACATGCAAATTGAATCAAAGGACAATGTAGATAATTAAACATAGGCACTACTTGGAGATGGTACAGTTGTTTAGATTGGAGCTCATAAAGATCAAATTCTAAAAAGAATAAATTAAGAAAATACCCTCATGCCGACGTTGGTGGCCCCAGGGATGACCTCACTACCGAAATCATTGGCATCAGGGAACGTATCTCGTAGAAGTTGGAGCATTGCGTTTTTGCTGAATACATAGATGCCCATACTTGCTATGTAAGGCATCTCCTTCGCTCTCTCCTCGTTGAGGCCTAGAATCGTGGTATCCACCTAAATTTTGAGAAATATAGATTACAACAGTTTAATTGTGGTTACCAAGAATTGAACATGAGCTAATTCTTTCTTAATGGTCTATTTGATGTTCAATTGAAGACACTCAAAAAAGATCAAAGAAGTAGGTTTAAAATTATCCATACCAGGCAGAATAGGTAAAATTGGTACTAATACCATCTTAAGAATCAACGATCACAAACTAACTCATGGTCAGAATCATACTAATCAGCAGTTCAGTATGATTCTAGTAAATTTTATTTCATGCTCCTTCAGATGCAGTTATCTGTCATAAAGCCCCTCTTTCAGTAATTATATGCAAAATTTCCTAAGAAATAGAATGTCCCGAATTACATAGGTACCTTCATAGCCTTTAGTGCGTCCCCCTTGGGTTTCTCGGAGAACTCAATGATCCTGCCCTCATCATCGATCTTCATGAGACCGAAAGCAGTAGCACGCTTCTCATCCATGGGGAGGGCAGCGACGGTGATATCCGCATGAGACTCACGGTGCGCCTGGATGAACTTCTCATAGTCCATGCGGTAGAGGTGGTCACCTGCTAGCACCAGGAACTCCATGATGTTGTGCTCTTCAAAGAGCCAAAGGTACTGCCGAACTGCATCAGCTGTACCCTGTACAGATTCTTAGTACATAAGGAATTTGGAAAGCATAAACATAATAGGACACAATAATAGAGGGTTGGAGTCAAGTCATCACAGGACCATTTTTTAATCTTAAAAGAAATTAACAGTTATGTGAATTTTACGCCGGTTTGAAAAAACATTTATAAAGGGTATGCGGTAAATTAGCATGTCAATTGGACTCAGATTGATCATTTTTAACGCCCTCATTAGACAATTAGTCATTTGTGGTCTGTCATTGCCCACAATAACAGCTCAGTCTCATACCACCAATTAACCTAATACATTGTGTTTAATTAAGAAAGTCTGTGTAATTCATTATCCATGTGAAGTTATCATTTAAACAAAGAGTACAAAAAGGACTGCTTACTTTACAAGATAGGCATTACTTTTGTACTCCAATTGCACACAACTGTTCCTTTATAATTTAAGTTAGAAAGATAAATCATTATTGAACCAACACTGGAAGTCCTGATCATCCTTCTCAATCATATAAAATAAGGGGAAAAAAAAAGAGTTACCTGAAACCAGTTCGGATTTTCGGGACTCTGTTGCGCAGCTAGCACCTCAACAAAACCCTCGTCTTTGTACCCGCCCATGTTGCTGGAGTACGCACATGACAGGTGGCGGTTGAGAGAAGCAGAGTTGAACTGGGTCAACACATATATCTTTGAGACATCACTGTTCAGGCAATTGCTGACAGGAATGTCAATCAGTCGGTAGTTGCCTCCAAGTGGTACAGCTGGCTTTGCACGCTTCTTGGTCAGCGGGTATAGACGGGTACCAGCCCCACCACCCAGAATTATGCCCAGTACACTCTGTTGGAGATCAAAAGAGAAAATATGAGCTCATTGCTTATGAACCAAATTCACTTTTTAAGTCAAAACGCTGATCAAAGGGTGCTAGCAATGTAAGTATCTAGATGTATGATCAGTGCAATCATCATCTGAGGTGTGATGCAAATAAACCTAGCCAGATCTAAGAATAAAGTTATATTACACGATTTTGTTTTAACTTCTCCCCTTGTTATTAAAAATAGGCAAAATAATTCAACTTATTTCCCCTTATTTAGATGGATAAATTTTCTTCACTCTGTTTAAATAAGAAAGAACCATGTAAGAAACAAAGGTTGCTTTCATCAAAGAGCAAACCAACTATGCCCTCCTATCTCCCAACCGCCCCACCCCCTCCCTCGCCCACTTCCCTCCTCCCAAAATCAGGTTAGGCACTTACACGACTAGCATCAGGATCAAGGCAGGTCTGGGACTTTTGAGAGTCAGAAACAGCCTGAACGACAAGAGGGGCACACCGTCTACTCCGCTGATCGAAGGAAATCGGCGATGGAATCGAAATTGGGCTTGCTCCTGTTAAGAAGGATGGCGAGATAGCCGGAGAACGATTCCGATTAGTGTTGCACGAGACAAATGTGGATGTTGCCATGGTCACCGCCATTGCCATTGGAAATACTGCTGGGAGAGAGTGTGCTTCGAGAATCGATCGAGAGAGAAAGAGAGAGAGAGCGACTGGAACGAACAAGGACAGAGTTCGAAATAAATAGAAAAATATGATCTATTTTTAGGCTTGGACCTGGGAACCTATTTAAGGGCCCCATTTGTGGTGTTCAATAGTTTCCTAATACAACTGACAGTCTCTAGATTTTGCGATCAAGATATAGACCAGGTTCAGGCAGTAAATTTCAGACGCATGGGATCTGCATGTGTGGCAGAGAAAGGGTCTGAGAATAGCAAACTTTGGGCCCCAATTAGCGTTTGGAATGTCAGTGGCTGATGAAGAATCGCTGCACCGTGTTGTATCTTACTGACAAAAAGATTGACGGTTTTCCTTATAATAAGTTACGTTTGAGTCCCAGATGCAGCAGTTGTTGCGCGCTTTATGATATTCTTATCTGCCACAGATTGTGAACCAATACTTTGAGTCCCCTCCGTTCTTTTCTTTTTGGAAACAATTTCCAAGTACCATTTTAGAATTCTGCCATATTCGTAAAGAATATGCTTCTCTATGATTGTGAATTTTTTTAGAATAAGATCAATGTGCTATGTAAAAAATACAGTTCAAGTTGGTCGATGATTTTAAGTTTGCATTTTGAACTTGTTATCGGTGGATTAAACCTCTTAATGTAATTTACAAGGTTCTAAATAGCGTTTATTGCATCATAGTGGGGAGCCTCCAAAAAAAGCTATAGCGAATCGCGACGCTATAACGAAAGCTATTCTAAATAGCGTTTTTTTATTTTATAGAAATTATATTATATATTTGTACTAAATATCAACATTATTTAGTCTTATAAAACAATAAATAATATCAAATTGATTAAAAAATTATAATATTTATATTGAACCAATACAAAATACAAATTGCGACTCAAAATATCTATAGTAATACTAATATCATAAACTATCGATCTTTTTCTATTTAAAATATCTTCAACATCATAACATAATTTATCTTTTTTTTTCTATTTAAATTTCAAAATAACCTAGAAATTGAAAAGAAAAAAAATCACACTTATAGTAAAATAAACAGATAATCCTTGAAGAAATTCTTGTTAGTCCCTAAAATTTCCATAATTTAGCAATTATTTATTTGATTTATCATCAGTTCAAAAAAAAAAATAAAGAGCAAAATGAAAAAATTATTATAGTGGACTTGAATTTGATATAATGTCATATTCATCAAAATTAAACAATATCTTCACCATTTATTTATTTTAAAGCTCATATAAATTGAAAAAAAAAAAGCAAATGTTGCATAGCAGGCGCTATTTGTGCTATACGCTATGCGCTATAGCGGACCGCTATTACCGCTATAGCATCCGTAGCTCAAATAGCGCGTTATTATGCATAGCTTAGCATTTAGAGTCCAAAAACGCTATAGCGCGCTATTTATAACACTGATAATTTATATGTCACAATTCTTTTTAAGAACAAAATATACAATTGTTTTTATTTGTTTACTATTTTTAATATGAGAAATTTCATTTATTTTACAGATTTACAACCATCGAACAACAATGTTTTCTACCAACAAAAATAGTAAAATTATATAAAACATCACTTGTTAAATCCTTAGTAACTTTTAAAATACAAATAAAAGAACCATAAATTTTAATTTGTTTTACTTTTTTCACGTACATATAAAATTATGACATTTTAACTTTATTTTAATACAAATTAAGAACACAAAAAATTAAATATACTTCATTGGTGAAATTTTACAAAATATTTTATGCTAATTAAACAAAATAAACTGGCCATAAATGAAACTATATATGTAAATCTTTCATTTAGCATATATTTATTGTAAGTCCATATTTAAAACAAAAAAAAAATCTAAATTTATATGTAATTTACAGAGTTGTTTCGAAAAGAAATAACTCAGAAATCAAATTATCAACAGCACCTCTGAAAATAACATTCTCTCTTTTACCAACACAGAGTTTTGTCACCTTCTTCCATATACAACTTGTGTTTTAGGGATATTAGAATGGGGATAAAAGAAGAGAGCAAGGATAAGCGTTATCATGGGAAAATATTATCTGTGGAGTTTTTTCGTGCAGAGCTGTGCGGTATTTTTAATCTAGTTCGTTTGTTTAGAATTAGACAAACTAGATCAGATCTTACCCGAATTTAAAAAAAAAACTCAAAATTTGGTAAATCCTTAATCCAGTCTGTTTGATCCGAAACGAACGGATCATATTAAAAACTCCGCACGGAAAAACTCTGCAGAGAATAGCGTATCACATTATCATTGCATCTCCTTCATTTTATCTCTAATTTAATTACGTTACCTCTCTACCAAAACATAATAGAGGAGGGTTCAAATGCCTCCATGTTTTTGTGCCTCCATTGTGTCTCCATCTCTCTCCATCATTTCAAAGTTCAAACAGTCAATCCGAACCACTCAACCTAACCTCCATACTAAAATATGTTTGGAGACCAAATTTTATATTTTTAGGAATTATTTTACTATTTTTTAGATAGGTACAAAAATATTATTTTTAGATGGTTCAGATTTACTGATTTTGTACCTATCTAAAAAGGTAGTAAAAAAATTCCTAAAAATATAAAATTTGGTCTCCAAACATATTTTAATATGGAAGTTAGATTGAGCGATTTGAATCGACGGTTTGAACTTTAAAAATGATGAAGAGAGATGAAGAGAGATGAAGACATGATGGAGACACAAAAACATAGAGGCATTTGAACCCTTCTCAACATAATATTATTATCTTGCTTTTTCTATAAGGTCTGGTCACTGTACTTGTTCCATATACAACTTATATATTAGCATTTGGTAGAAGGATAAAAAAAAAATAGAGCAAAGATAACCATTATCTGCGCGTCCATTCATTTTATTCCTAATTTACGATAATAAAAAAAAAATAAATACTATTTTGTTATCTTGTTTTTTCCGTAATCCGTTTGGTAGAATGATTATATCTATCAAATAAGGTCATGTCACATTACTTCTGCCATATACAACTTATATATTAATCATAGTAGAAGGAAAAAAACAATAGAGCTTAATTATATCCTTGCGGCCCTTCATTTTATCTCTAATTTAATTACGTTACCTCTCCTTACCAAAACACAATCTTGTTATCTTGCTTTCTCTGTAAGAGCATCTACATCCGTGAAATTCTTAGAGTTTCTAAATAACTGTTAACTAATTTTTAGAAATTTTGTCTCTAAAAATTTCTAAACCCTTATATTCCTGAAACTAAAATTAGAGTTTTTGAATTGCCACATCAGCAAATAAATTACAAGAGACAAAAATTTCAGCGAATTATTTGGCTACGTTAGAGTGTATAAATGGTTTCTTATTAAGAAACTTTGGAGCAAAGTTACTAAATAAGAAACACATCTGCATCTCTGAAACTGATTTAGAAACTGCCACATCAAATTAGAAACTCAAAGAGTTTAAGAAATGTAAATGCTCTAAGGTCTTGTCACTTTACTTATTCCTTATACAACTTATATGTTAGCGTTTAGTAGCAGGATAAAAAAGGATAGTAAAGATAAGTATTATTTGTGTGTCTCTTTATTTTATTCCTAATTTACGATACCTCTTTGTCAGAATACCGTTTTGTTATTTTGTTATTTTGTTATTTTTTTTTTCCGTTTGGTAGAAAGAATAATGTCTATCAAATAAGGTCATGTCATCTTACTTCTGTCATATACAACTTATATGTTAATGTGTATTTTTTTTTTTTGCATATTATGTTAATGTGTAGTAGAAGGATAAGAAAAGATAAAAAGGATAAGCATTATCCTAGCGCCCCTTCATTTTATTCCTAATTTACGTTACCTCACTATTAGAACACAGTTTTGTCATCTTCCTTTTTCTGTAGACAATACTTTTGTTAGAATCAGAGGCAAATCTAGGATTTCTGTAAACAATACTTTTGTTTTTTACTTATCTTAATAAATAGTAAAAAAATTTAAAAAAATATAAAATTTGGTATGAAAGCACATTTTATTGTAAAGATCACATCTAACGGTTTGGATCGACGATTTGGACTTTAAAAATTTAGAAAATAATTGTTATAACTTGATCCCTCCTCATATATATATATGAGAAGGGTTCTAATGCCTCATTTTTTTTCATACCTCATATTTTATATTTTCATTTTCAAAGTCCAAATTGTCGATCCGAACCATTCAACAAAATATTTATACTAAAATATGCATGGAGATGAAATTTTATATTTTTTGGAAATTTTTTTGCTAATTTTTAAGATAGGTACAAAATCATTGTTTTTGAACCGTTCAAAAAATAGTGATTTTCTACCCATCTTAAAAAATAGTAAATTTTTTTCAAAAATTATAAAATTACATCCCTAACCATATTTTAGTATGGATATCATGTTGAACGGTTCGGATCAACAATTTAGACTTTGAATATTAAAGAAATGAAGATATAAAATATGAGGTATAAAAATGAGGCATTGGAACCCTTCTCTCTCTCTCTCTCTCTCTCTCTATATATATATATATAGAGGTGGGCTACGGTGAGCTGTGAAGTAAAGCGACTATTTTACTTCACGCTCATATTTTGCGATTTTAAAGTTCAAAATATCGATCCGAACCATTCATCTTGTTCTCCATATTAAAATGTGCTTGGAGACCAAATTTTATTTTTTTTGGAATTTGTTTACTATTTATTAAGCAATTTTGAAAGTCGTTGATCTGATGGTCTAGAAAATTTTACTATTTTTACTGTTCACAGCAAAACAGCAATTTTCAAAAATGCTTAATAAATAGTAAAAAAATTCTAAAAAATATAAAATTTGGTCTCCAAGCACATTTTAATATGGATTAAACATCTAACGGTTCGAATTGGTCGTTTGGACTTTCAAAATAAAAATACGGCGTGAAGTAGAAATGCGTTTTGAAAGTTTTTATGCTTAGATAACAAGAAATAAAACAAAAATTTTATTCGACTCTAAACAAACGATCTAGTTATTGTAAGTGTAAGAAATAATCTTAATTAACCTAATCAAGAATGGAATAACATAATACCTTGGATTTGATATCCAAATCAAATCAAGAAGAGTTGTCTTGCTTAGCAACTTCTTATTCCCTTCCTCCTTCAATGGTGGTTGTGCTTTAGCCCCTCAAATGACGAGCCTCCTTAGGTATCCACCGAGAGATTAAAGAAATACTTGTATCTCTAAGGCTAGTAAGAGATTAACAAATAGAACCTTAATCCCAGTTTAACCCTCTTCTTAATTTCTGAAAACTTATTAGAGGATTTCTAGATCTCAACACATGAGAAAAATTGGGAGAGAGGAGAAAATAGCAAATTTCGGCTAAGATATCTTTCATAGAATTTCTGACCTTTCGGTACTAAAATCATTATATCTTTCTCTAGGTAACTCCAAACGACTTGAAATCTTCACCATTGGATTCTAGACTCCAAGGGCTACAGATTACATCGGTCGTGCGTCCAGAATGATTAGTATTTGCCCTTTCAAATTCCAGTTCAAAGTTACCTAAAAAATCTGTCCAGAAATTTCTTTGCTCTTTAATGAGATTGATTAGATTTAATGACATATTTAAATATTCCTTAAATCATGCCATTACTAATCAATTCTCCCCAGCATATATTTAGGCTTTGGGCTTAAACATATTAATCATATTAATATTTAATTAAGCCCACAATCCCATACATTAAAAGAGGCCAACATATAAATTAATATTTCATGTTAATTTATATGCATCTCTCATGTGTCAAAAACTATTTAAAATATGTTACATATACTTTAAATATTACTATGATTATTTTATAACATCTCCATGTCATAAAATTGTTCATATATTAATTATAACTTCTTATAATTAACATAGCACATATTATATACATATCACATATGTTTTATTAAAATATTTTCTTTTAATCTTTCATATGGTGTGACCCTATGGGATCCCATCATTATGGCAATAGAATTAAACATTTTAATTCCATAAATCAATGATACAACTAGCCGTGGTATATTGATTACCCAAATGACGTGGATGAAAAAGCACAATGCAAAATCACGATCCTTGTAACATTAAAAAATGTTGTTGTGTCAATTCCTTGCCACATGATATCCAAATAATCGTAAGGTAGGAATGTGTCATCCTTACCAATTATTCTTTCTTGATTTCCTGAAGTTTAATTATGATATGATTATCATATAATCATATTGCATGCACATAATATAAACTTTATCAAGGGGCCCAGAGATAACATCACTTATATTAACATATAAGGGACAATGGTTTCTTGATACGTATCGTTCTTCCGCATAAGTTATATGCACTGTAGTAACTGCCTTTATAACTCCCGGTTAAAGAAAGCGTTGGACAGTACCAAAATACACATCCCTTATGTAAGAAAAATAAATATCTCAACCAAAGAATTCAAGACACAATGAAATATCAATGACACAGAACACAATCCATATGATATTTCAGTCTTGGGTCTGTCCAGTGCCATACATCTCCATGTATGTACATGTGTGATTAGATCGATAACTCCTTATCGTATAACCTATAGAACATGGCCATCATCTAATCACCACACTTATCTTATATGGTCAACCAGTGTACCTTTGCTGATTGCCAAGATAAGGAACATTTAAGAGTAAACAAATTTATTAATTGTGAAGTTCTACAATTTAAGTCATCAACTCAAACGATCCACTAATATGAATACTCAAGGTACAAAATGATAAAATCATTCACTAATAAACTAAACATATCATAGATATGATCTGGGTCTAGAACACCAACACCAACACATTTTACTTCGCAACTCACCATAGCCCACCTCTCTCTCTCTCTCTCTCTCTATATATATATATATATATAGGTTTTGGCTAATATGCTATGGGTAGCTAAGAGGCCTCCGTGCTACGGCTCGTATTTCGAGTTTTCAAAATCCTAACGGTCAATCCGAACCGTTCATCTTGTTCTCCATATTAATATGTGCTTGGAGACCAAATTTTATATTTTTCTGAATTTTTTTACTATTTATTAAGCCACTTTGAAAACCGCTGATCTAATGGTAGTTTTTGGTTTTACTGTTGGGTTAAGCCACCGTTGGATCAGGGGTTTTCAAAGTGGCTTAATAAATAGTAAAAAAATTCAGAAAAATGTAAAATTTGGTCTCCAAGCACATATTAATATGGAGAACAAGATGAACGGTTTGGATCGACCGTTAGAATTTTGAAAACTCAAAATCTGAGCCGTAGCATGGAGGCCTCTTAGCTACCCGTAGCACCGTAGCCACATCCTATATATATATATATATATATATATATATATATATATATATATATAGGGTCTGTCTAAATTGCTGCTGGCAGCATTTCATCAGAGGTGCTGCCGGGCCTATATTTAGCCATGTGATGTCCAAACAACAAATCTAAACTATTAGATGTTTAATCTATATTATAATCTACTTGGAGACCAAATTTTACATTTTTTTGAATTTTTTTACTATATATTAAGTTGGTTTGAAAACTGCTGATTTCAGTAAATTTCTACAGCATTGAAATCAGTGGTTTTCAAACTAGTTTAATATATAGTAAAAAAATTTCAAAAAATATAAAATTTGGTCTCCAAGTAGATTATAATATAGATTAAACATCTAATGATTTGGATTTGTTGCTTGGACATCACAAAACAGAAAAATGGGCGACAGCACTACCGGCAAAAATGCTGCCAGCAGCAAATTAGCCACAGCCTATATATATGCCGCGTTTTATTTATTTTTTGATGTCCAAACAACAAATCCAAACCATTAGATATTTAATCTATACTATAATCTACTTGGAGATGAAATTTTATATTTTTTGGAATTTTTTTACTATTTATTAAGCTGGTTTGAAAACCGTTGATTTCAGCACTGTAAAAATTTACTGAAAACAGAGGTTTTAAAACTAGCTTAATAAATATTAAAAAGTTTCCAAAAAATGTAAAATTTGGTCTCCAAGTAGATTATAATATAGATTAAACATTTAATAGTTTGAATTTGTTGTTTGGACATCACAAAATAAAATAAAAAACCCGGCAGCATCTCCAGCTAAAATACTGCCGGTAGCAAATTAGCCGGAACTTACACAGACACACACATATATATATGAACTCAACGAGAGATATGGACTCAACGGTATAGGGAATTATTTTCTGCATAGGGCAGTACGTAGCCCAATAATACATAGAGAAGTTTGTTTTCAAAATCCAGAGTAAGATATTGTCCTATGATTATATGTGGTTCCGTTTCTAAATAAAATGATAATATTTATCAAATAAGGTATTGTCACCTTGTTCCATACACAATTTATTTGTCAACATTTAGTCAAAGTATAAAAAAAGCAAAAGAATACAAATAAGGATTATCCTTGCATCTCCTACATTTTATTCCTAATTTACATCACCTCTCTGCCAAAACATAGTCATATTATTATTATTTTTTCCCACAGAATATGTTTGATCGAAGAATAAAAAAGAGAACAAGGATAAGCATTATTCTTCTGCCTCTTTCTATTATCTGTCTACCAAACACGATTTTATAATCTTTGTCATTTCATACAAAAACTACATGATTGTGTTTGATAAAAGGATAAGAATTATCCTCTCACTCATCATTAATTTTGCTCTATACGTAGGTTATTAATAAGCACATATTTTTATAAGAATTGTCATTTTACTTTATTTTATTACCATACGCTATTCTTCTTCTTCTTTTTATACATTCAACTTAATTTATTAATTGATGTGTAATTGATAGAAAAATAAGAGAAAAAAAAAATAGGGTAGCGCTGTTATTCCCATCTCTCATTTATCACTCTAACTCTATTACCTGCAAACTACAAATATTATTATTATACTCCGGATTCTCATTCACGAAAGGTGGAAATTAAATTAGAGAAAAATATATAGATGTCTTTCTTCAATACATAATCGAACAAATACTATATTACAGTGCGAATAATATAATAAAAGAGATTCTGTCAAAACGAAAAATATTCTTAGATCATATTACTAGATGATGAAGACTTCAATGCTATCTATAAAGAATAATAAAAGATGACTCATCTGAAAATAAGCAATTACTTAAAGAAATTACTTAAGAAAATACTTAAGCAGTTAATTAAATGAAACATCTGACAAAATCATTTCGTTTTAAGAAAATACTTAAGCTTGTCAAGAAAGTTTTGATATAGTACATCCACAATTAAGCGGAAACTTGATTGTTGACAAATTTTTGCGTATTTTTTTTTTCAAGTAAAGGTTAGAGATCAAGCCACCTAACTATTAAATATCTTTGTTATTTAACAAAAGATTTTTTACATTAGGGTTTCGAACCCATGGCCTCTCATATAGAGACCGTGTACATGTATTTGCCACTAGACCAAAGACTAGTTCTCAATATATATATATATATAGAGAGAGAGATGGGCTACGATGAGCTATGGAGTAAAACGCATTGGTGTTCCGTGGCACTATATTTTTATTTTAAAATTCCAAACGACTAATTTGAACGCTCAACATGATCTCCATACTAAAATGTGCTTGGAAACCAAATTTTACTTTTTTTGGAATTTTTTTACTTTTTATTAAGCATTTTTGAAAATTGCTGATCCGGTGATCCAGAAAATTTTACTATTTTTACTGTTCACAACAAAACAATAATTTTTAAAAATGCTTAATAAATAGTAAAAAAATTCCAAAAAAATATTAAATTTGGTCTCCAAGCACATTTCAATATAGAGATCACATCTAACGGTTTGGATTGGTCATTTGGACTTTAAAAATGGAAATATGACATGGAGTTTTACTTCATGGCTCACCGTAACTCATATCATATATATATATATATATATATATATATATATATATAGAGGAGGGATCAAATGACATCATTTTTTGGTGACATCGGATGACACCGTCCATTTTCAAAGTTCAAACAGTCGATCCAAACCGTTTAACTTGATGGATATGTTAAAATGTGCTTGCAGATCAAATTTTATTTTTTCTGAATTTTTTTTGGGTTTATTTAGAGGGGTTCAAAAATTCAATGGTCTGAATATAGCTATTTTGTTAAATACTTAATAAATAGTAAAAAAATTCAGAAAAATGTAAAATTTGATTTCCAAGTTACTCTTAATATATTCATCATATTGAATGGTTTGGATCGACTATTTGGATTTTGAAATTTCGAAAATGGACATTGTCACACAATGTCACCAAAATAGTGGTGTAATCCGATCCCCCCTCATATATATATATATATATATATAAATATGCTAGCATGTTATGCATAGTATAGAGCCCCTCCATGCAACGCCTTAGATTTTGACTTTTCAAAATTCTAATGGTCGATCCGAACTGTTTATCTTGTTCTTCATATTAATATGTATTTGGAGACCAAATTTTACATTTTTTTGAATTTTTTTACTATTTTTTTAGATTTATTGAAAATCGCTATTTTTTTATAGTCCAGATTTGCTGAAAACAACAATTTTCAATAAATCGAAAGAAATAGTAAAACAAAATCCAAAAAATGTAAAATTTTGTCCCCAAACACATATTAATATGAAGAATAAGATGAACGGTTCGGATCGACCGTTAAAATTTTGAAAAGTTAAAATCCAAGCCATTGCACAGAGAGACTCTATGCTCTGCATAGCATACTAGTATATTCCTATATATATATAGAGAGAGAGAGAGATGGATTATGGTGTATTGCAACGGCTTGGATCAATCCGTTTGGATCAAAATCCGTATCCAATCCGTTTGCACCCCTATATATCTTCACTGCTGGGTTAAAAAATTCGAGTCAGCACATGTTCCTCAAATCTGAACTAACTTAACTAGACAGTCACAAGCACCATGGATCAATCCTTTCAAGCAGGGATATTTTGTTTGATGTCATAAAAAAGAGGGTATTTTGTAAATTGTTTGATGTCTTAAAAAAAAGAGGGTATTTTCTAAATTTCCCGCAAACTGTTAGAAAGTTATTCTTCGTTGTCATACGCACTATTATATTATATTGACAACACTCAATACGAAAGTTTTTTATGATAATTTAACAAAAATGGTTATCATAGCTAGTGTATTGAAGTCATGTCATGATGTACATCTTGTTCGAAACACGAACCTTTTGATCTTGAATGGATGGTGAAATTTATTCCCGGAAGCACAATCAGTTAGGTGGATTGTGGCATCACAAGTCAGCCAACCTATCACATGCTGCCATGTGAAGCAATGAAATTGGTTTTATGTGACACAACTACTCGTAGATGTGGAAATCAATTTTGTCAGCAGTCAAAACTCAAAATTCGTGCCCATAATGCCAGTTCAGTCCATTCAGACTTTCAGAGAGTGTCACGTAGCACTATCTTATTGATTGACATTTAAAATGCTAACATTTGGAAAATTTTAATGTTTTTAACATCGTGTCTAAATGTGTTGGATCAGTCCTTAGACGGCCATTGTTTTTTAATACCCAAAAAAAAAAACAAAAATATAAAAATAACCTCTGTTTTGAGTTTTTTTCATATATGCTATAATCGTCTGAAAAAGGAGCGGGACAAAATTTTAGCAAACTGTCCATTGTATGGGCGCTTCATGTCATTATCAAACCATTCATATAATGGGCGGTCTACTTTTTTTTTTTTTAAGTTTTTTTAAAACAGAAATTTTTAAATTTTTTTAATTTTTTGTATTGAAATATTAGAAATGTTGAATATATTTCTTTAAAAATATATGGAACACAATATAATTTGATTTATTAGAAAGACTACAACAAATAACCCGGATTAGTATTTTTCAGTCCAGATTTTTCGCGGCTGTAAGAAAAATTAATATATTTCTTTATGTGTTATTGGACAAAAATAAAAATGCTTAGATCCCGAGTTATTGATTCCGGTTCAAAAGTCACTTCTATATAATCTAGAAAATATTATGATCCTTCTAAGACATTTAATTTATACAAAGTTGTATCTATTTTGACAATTCTTTTTGAATAACAATTATTAAATAACTTAAAGTTTTTATTTTTTTTTCAAAAATAGATACAACTTTTTATAAATTAAATGTCTTAGAAGGATCATAATATTTTCTAGATTACATAGAAGTGACTTTTGAATTGGGATCAATAACTCGGAATCTAAGCATTTTTATTTTTGTCCAATAACACATAAAGAAATATATTAATTTTTCTTACAGCCGTGAAAAATCTGGACTGAAAAATATTGATCCGGGTTATTTGTTGTAGTCTTTCTAATAAATCAAATTATATTGTATTCCATCTATTTTTAAAGAAATATATTCAATATTTCTAATATTTCAATACAAAAAAATAAAAATTTTGTTTTAAAAAAAAATAGAACCCCAGATCGCCCAAGCTAGTGGCGGTTCATTTTTTTTTTTGAAAGTTTTTTTTAAACATTATTTTTTTATTTTTTTATTGAAATATTAGAAATATTGAATATATTTCTTTAAAAATAGATGGAATACAATATAATTTGATTTAATAGAAAGACTACAACAAATAACCCGGATCAATATTTTTCAGGCTGAATTTTTCGCAGCTGTAAGAAAAATTAATATATTTCTTTATGTGTTATTGGACAAAAATAAAAATGCTTAGATTCCGAATTATTGATCCCAGTTCAAAAGTCACTTCTATGTAATCTAGAAAATATTATGATCCTTCTAGGACATTTAATTTATAAAAAGTTGTATCTATTTTTGAAAAAAAATAAAAACTTTAAGTTATTTAATAATTGTTATTCAAAAAGAATTCTCAAAATAGATACAACTTTTTATAAATTAAGTGTTCTAGAAGGATTATAATATTTTCTAGATTACATAGAAGTGACTTTTGAACCGGGATTAATAACTCGGAATCTAATCATTTTTATTTTTGTCCAATAACACATAAAGAAATATATTAATTTTTCTTACAGCCGCAAAAAATCCGGCCTGAAAAATATTGATCCGGATTATTTGTTGTAGTCTTTCTAGTAAATCAAATTATATTGTATTTCATCTATTTTTAAAGAAATATATTCAATATTTCTAATATTTCAATACAAAAAATAAAAAAATTTCTGTTTAAAAAAAACAAAACTAAAAAAAAAAAAAAAAGAAAGAAAAAGTGGACTGCCCATTTTATGGGCGGTTTGGTAATGGCATGAAGCGCTCATACAATGAGCAGTTTGCTAAAGTTTTGGCCCGCCTGATTTCCAGGTGGTTAGGGCATATATGAAAAAAACCCAAAACAAAGGTTATTTTTATAATTTTCTTTTTTTTGAGGTATTAAAAAAAATGGCCGACGCGGCTTACCATTAGAGTGGGAAAAAAAATGTAATGTGCCGTCTGTGAATAATTAATTGTAGGGTTTTCATAATATTATTTGATTAGGCTTAAGCTGTGAAAAATCTGTAAAATAAAATTTTTACTTCTAACTCAAGTCAAAGATTAAAAGAGATATGTCGGAAAGATCACCGAAAGTTCTTTTTTCAGTCTTTCCTTGACAAAACTTTTTTAATTATTTAAAGATCTACTCCTTTATTGATTTCTAAAAATTAAATCTATTTAATAATTAAATAATTTAATATAACATTTATACCTCTTTTTCAAATTCCAATTGGAATGAAGTTTGACTCGTCTCGAAGCACCAGACGTCTGATGCCTCATAGATTATCCACCAGGACTAATTAAAGAGCAATTTATTTATTTTGCCAGAAATACTGAAAATCGCGGTATTCGCAAAAACACTATCCACGGTCCGCATATATACTGATTCACAATAATATGCAAAAACAGAAATACCACGATCTTCACAAAAATACTATACATGGATCCCGCAAAAACACTATTCAACAACTCACAAGATTATGCGTGGATTACGTATAATTTTCTTTTTCTAACCGAAACACTATTTGGGAGAGAAAACGAGAAAAAGAGAAAATAGATATTCGAATTGATCAGACATGATATCAAGTGAACTGGTAATCTTTTTCTCTCCAAAAGTCAGTTCCAAGTAAAAAGACCAAAATGCCCTCAGCCCAATATTAATTGAATTGATTTGGGCTTTGACTTTGGACTTTTAAATTTAATTAAGGCTTAAATTCTAATGGGCTTTAATTTCAAAATATTAATCCATAATTAACATTTAAAATCGAAATCAAATAATTATAATTGTTTTGAATAATTATGAGATTGTTGTTTCTGTAATTATTATATAATGTGTCGTGCACGTTTATAAATTCACCATTGTTTTTGCTTGTCATATATATGACATTTATAATTTAATTATATCACGTATAATTAATTATAACCTTATTATTATTAATTATAATCAATTTATAATTAATAATAAGATTCTTTGATTATATCTTATACAGTGTGACCTAGTAGGATCTATGTTATGTTGGTAAATAAAATTAAAATTGTTTTAACTTCTACAAATCATAATAGGCACCTGATAGAATGCATTATGACCATCCAATTACACAGATGATGCTGTACTGTATAATATCACAATCCAGTAAACTATTTACTCGTGTTAATTTTTTTTGTCTCATGTATATCAGATCAGTTTCAAGTTAGGTGTGTGTCATCCTTGCAACCTTAATCTTTTATTGATCTTGAGCATATTTATCAAATATGATTGCTCTTGTAATCATATCGCTAGCAGATAACCTTACTCTATTAAATGGTCTAGTGATACTATTACTCGTATAGTAATACGAGGAACAATATTACTTTTGATGAATATCTCTTCCTCCGCATAAGTGTATACCGAAGTGCCACCATTATAGCTACCTTTTACGAATAGCGTTAGACAACACTCACACATATACATCTCTTATGTAGAAAATATAAATACCTTATACTTTAGAACTTTACACTGAATGAAGACATTAATGACATGAACACAATTCTATTTAATATTTCATAAGGAGTCTGTCAAATACCATGTTCATGGAATATGTATCTATGTGATTAAAATGACATCTTTTGTCTATGATTTGTAAAATTTAATCATCTTTTAATCGACATACTAACATTATAGTGGTCAATTAGTGTTCCGGCTAATTATCTCGGTTAGCGACTTTTAAGAGTATATATCATCTATATTATGAAGTTTTACAATTTCAGTCATGAACTCGAAATAATTCATAAATACAATCATACTCAAGGCAACAAAATGACATTTTATTAATCATCCAATTCATGAACAAAATATATATGATAAAATTATCGTATTATTGACTTCTATATTATTACATACTAACAATAATATGCTGTAACTTTAATCTAATGTCGTGTCATGCTGTGATTAAGTTAAGGGGTAGTTATGGCACATAAATAGTCACGTCACGCAAGTGTTTACGTTGTTCCTAAACATATTGTGATCAAACGTGACTCGCGTGACTATTCGATTATAATTTAGGTTAGTTTATTCAAGATTCACCATGTAATCAAAATCTAACAGTTCTAATTACTCATGACTCGTGTGACCACATATCATGTTGTAATTAGATCATTTACGTGACATGACGTGTCAAATTTTCTAAAAATGTTCACGGTATGTAACCAATACACGTGTCATGTTGTTCCGTGATGGAATCAACTCCAATGTATCAATTTTCCTACTCTACGTGTCATATCCACGTTTAAACATGCCGATTTATATAAAAAAAAAATAGAACACAATACGACTAAGGACAAGACACATCTTGTTGTGCATACCAATTTGTGTACCCAACATGTCATGCTTTTACAATACACTAATCTAGTGGATTGATTACACCTGCATAGGGCAGCCCGTGCCCGGTCCGCCCATACCCTATGCCTGGGGTGCCCGTGCCCGAGCCCAGGTATAGGTTAGGTAAATAGGTACACAGGTACGGGTAAAAAACGGACCGGTCACTATTTTTAGGATAAAAACCCGACCATACCCGGATCAAATTATACCTGTACCCGACCATACCTATGCCCGTTGTGCCTGTGTCCATGTACGCATGTACCCGTACCTGTGCCCCTACTCGTATACCCGACCTATTCCTACCCGGGTACCCTACATGACCTGCTTTTTTTTTAATTCAAAATTTTGAACCAAATCTCCCTCCGGTTCACATTCCATGAGACCCGACCGGCCGGACCCACCCTGCCCGAACCGGACCGACCTTCTGTTTTTTAATATTTTTTTTCATTTTTCTTTTAAAAAAACAGAAAAAAAACAAGTACGGGTAAAAAACGAACCGGTCACTATTTTTTGGGTAAAAACCCGACCATACCTGGATCAAATTATACCTGTACCCGACCATACCCATGCCCGTTGCGCCTGTGTCCATGTACCCGTACCCGTGCCCCTACTCGTATACCCGACCTATTCCTACCCGGGTACCCTACATGACCTGCTTTTTTCTTTAATTCAAAATTTTGAACCAAATCTCCCTCCGGTTCACATTCCATGAGACCCGACCGGCCGGACCCACCCTGCCCAAACCGGACCGACCTTATGTTTTTTAATATTATTTTTTATTTTTCTTTTAAAAAAAAACCGGACCGGACCACCCTACGCCTCAAGAGTACAACGGGCACGAATATAGGACGGGTAGGGCACGATTTTTGAAAAGAAAAAAACGGGATACCCGGCCTGCCCTACCCCTACCCAAGAGCAAACCCCTACACTAATCATAGCTAAGCAAGACAACGCAAAATAATACAAATGCAACATAGAGAAGTGCAATCAGAATTAAGAAATTGAAAGAACCAGTAATGAAAATGTACGTACGTCTGAATCGGCAATCATGACATTTCTTCCTATCCTTGTAGTTTTCTCAGTGATGCCAATTCCTGCACTGAAAAAAGTAAAAGAAAAATATGTCCATTATGTGTGTTGTCACGTTGTTTATAGAAAAATACTTGGTGCCCTTTTTTTTCCCAAATTAAAAGAAAAAAAAAGAAGAAAAAAGTATTTAATTATGATAGCTCAAGTGGCATATCTGATCAATATCAATAGCCAGCCATATTGTAATATTGTACGCATAATAGGATGTCCTATAAAGATACAATGGTATATCTCAAGTACCATAGCACCATAATTAGTAAATAAGCTATGTTAGCCTTTACTTGGTGGACTTTATTTTACGCCTGGGATGAGTTTTTTCGATTTTCTAATATAGACAGTTCTTTTTGGTTTTTTTTTAAACCCTTGACAGCCATATAATTTTGTAAATAACGGTGCTATAGTGTTTTTGAACTTTAAACACAAAGCTATGGAATAAAAGTATATTATTACAGCTATGACCACTATAACAATAATAGTTGTCCGTTATTTGTACTACACACTACGCACTATAGCGCACACTATGCTAAATAAGTTTTTATTTAAAAGCTCAGACTGAAAATTAATTTCAAGGATCAATTTTTTTCAAGATTCAGATTGTTTTTGCTTTTAAATATGCAAGATAGATAGTTTATATTATAATGCTTAGGGTTTTTTTTAATAGAAAATGATATATAGTTTATGTCGTGGTGCTTAGTTATTTTGAATGAAAAAAGATAGATAGTTTATGATATTATTAGGAATGTTTTGAATAGTAATTTAGACTTTGTGCTGGTTCAATATAAATATTTTAATTTCTTAATTAATTTTGTGTTACTTATTGCTTTATGATACTTTAGATAATGTTAATAATTAGTAGAAATACAAAATATATTTTTTTAAACAAAAAATGTTATCTATGATAACTTTTGCTATAACTACACTATTAGTAATATATATATATTTTTTAATCTTGCATGAAACTCATCATGGCAAACATATTATAATTCGCAATAAGTCTTAGACTCTTGGCTTATTGTAATGAGATAACCAAACATGGTAACCATCCTTATGTGGCATCTCATTCCTTTCAATATATATGATTCCAGATTCCAACGTGTTCAGTCCCCGCTTCCAAATAATGAAAGAAAATTGACAGGATAAAACAGAAAAGTATAAGAATCAATGTTCTAACAAATAACTTTCAGCATTTAGAGTATGGTTTGTCTAAATTACGTGCATTATACTTAGGATACGTTAGAATGAGAGCTAGAATAATTAAAATAATAAAATTTAAAAATAGTAAATAAGAATAGAGAAAAAATAGTGATTTTAAATTAGTATGAAAATTGTGCTATTTGGATTAGTAAAAATATTGTTTGGATTGTACATTTAGAATAGTGAATAGTTGTGACCGATAAAAAATAGTGTTAATAAAGTGCTAATTAAGATGAAATATAGGCAAGTGAGGTCTAATTAAATGAATTGTCGCAATGTAGAGATAATGTAAAGTAATGTTAATTTTGTTACTTTAGGAGTGTGTTGACGAAAATTAGAGAAAAAATTATTTTTTCCTCTCTCTTCAAATTTTCAAATAGCAGCTATTCTAACTATTCCGAATAACAAAAATATTATTTTGATGCACATTGTTATTCCGAAAATATCCGCTATTCTAGAATAACCTCTATTCTTAACACATCCAAACATACCCTTTAATACATTAAAATAACAAATAACTCAATTACATACCTGCTCTTGATACCAGCAAGGCCTCCTCTTTCCTAAACCACTAATACCAAAAATGAGGCGAATTTTATTTTTCATGACTGATGATGCAGCCTCAGCCCTCAAGAGTATCTATATTATAAGAATAAAAAATAAACAGAATATAACATCAACAAATAATCGTTATTTCTTTATAAATATATTTTTTTCAAAAAGTTATCACTCTAAAATTTTAATCTTGTGTGCCGAAATTCTAATCTTTTCATTCAAGCCCGCGTAAGCGATTTAGATTGCGGGAGCTTTTTTTCGTTTTTACCTGTACTTGTACATGTACATGGTTAATTTCTTCAATTGTGTAATTATATATGCCCGATCGAAATTAAGTCAATTTATAATTATTTTTTTACTTCTGATTTTAGTTGTATTTCATCGGTTAATGCCGTGAAAACAGATTGCCATTGAATATCTCCATATCTCCACTCTATTATTAAGTATATTGGATGTCTGATCTGTCAACGGTTACGATTGAAAGATGAAATTTCAAATTTAATCTTAACCTTTCAATCACATAATCTGTCTTTTTTTTATTAAATACATATATTTTATGTGTAAAAATCTAAATTTAGTTAAAAATACATTTGCCACATGTACTGCTATACGATACATTACAATTAAAATTGAGTAGACTCCAAAATTTAGTCATATATTTCGTGTTTCCTTATTTCTCCATTTTCAATTGAGCAGACTCCACATTTCATTTTTTTTTCTTTATTTTTTTATAATTTCTATACATACTGCAGTGAGAAATCTACACAGTATAATACCCCGTGGCCCCACCTTGCTCTCTCTCGATCCCTCCAACTAAAGGAATAGGAGCTTGCGAATTTAATTATTAAGATAATCCCCGGAGGCACTGTAGCTATTCTCTCTGGAGTGTTAAACATTTTGTCTAATTTTTTGTTTTGTTTACGGAATTAGTTGTTTCACTCTAGGGATATTTTTGTAAAATTGTGTTATCATTTTGGAGCTTAAATTCGAATTTGCATCTATTGTCAAATTGGACTTGATTAATGGTATGACACTGCAAACTTTATTTCTTTAAATAAAGTATTTTGTTTCTCTTTGTGAAAATTGCTTGATGGAGCCACCAATTTCATATTATATCCATAGCATATACAACACGAATTGAGATATTACCAACAAAGCAAACTAAATATTGGTACCATGTGTATCCATTACCGTTCCTCATGGTACCGGTATCTTATAATCACATATAAAATTCCCTCTAGAATTTGGCAATTAGGCCCCAGCAATGGCTGCCCGCCTCCGCAATAACGGCTTGCAAGATAAATTGTCATAAGCAAAGTTTTTCTTATGACCCATTTTTTCATATGGATTTTGATTATGTATCATTCAATAACAATAATAACTGGTACCGGTACATGTTTAATAAGGTGTTACTTGTGGCTCATATGTGTAATGTTTTTTTTGTGTGTAAAGGATGAGGTATTCTGATGATTTTTTTTTTAAAAGGTTGGCGGTCAAACGACTGCTAACAAATATATTGATAAAAAAAGAGGTTATTTACACAGAGGTATTCTGATTGTTATAGTATTTGTAAAGGATTAGATATTCTGAATTCTTTGTAAATATGAATCTAGGTTTTTGGATATATGGTATTCATGAGATGTAGATTTATACAAAATTTATGCACTGATCATTGTTACAAATCAATAGGTGAATTTTTTTTTAAATTATTTGAAGAATGACCAGCACAAGTTGATATCATGCATAGCATTTAGTGATTCTAAAATAAACAAGCTTATTGTTACAAATCATAGTAAAAAGAAATGTAAATAAATAAGAATAAGGGAGCTAAGGAGTTGTTAAAAACTAAAAAAACTTAACTTTCAGGTATTCTGTGATTGTCTTCCAAAAATTTGATCTTGAATAATCTATACAGTACACATAGATTCAAGAGATTTTGTCATATATAGCATTATCATTTTCAAATAATGAAAGAATAGGGTTCTAAGTTTGATCTCAATTTCATGCTTCTAAATATATATGAAATGTTAAAAAATAAAAAATAAAAACAGTAGTGTACTAATCTTCTTTACCAACATTCTTTGTCTTATACCAGTTTGAAAATAGTACTGTACCAGTTTTCTATGTCTTGTACCAGTTCAAATAATCCATTTAGATAACAGTTTATTATTCTTAACATCCTTCTCATATTCTTCTAGAATTGCTATGACATTTAGATTAGATTTATTATTTTTCTTTTAACAAATTAATTAGAATATGCCAATCAATCTCAACTTTTGAAAATTAATAAGAAAGTTAATAAAGAGATCCACTTGTGTTGATGATCATCTAGCCTTCTTAGAATATAAATAATTTTTTGTCTATTTTGAATTAGGTGTCCATTCTTCATGTGCTTCTAGAACAAACAACAGAGGACATTTTCCAATAAATGGTACTTTGAAGGTATGTTAAAATTCCAATGGCACTTTACTTGAACTGTTAAACTGAAATTTTCTTATTTGCTGAAAGATGTAAGAATTGATGGGATATCATGTTCTTCATTATTTCTACTTATTTCTAAAGTTTTTATTTATTTATCAATTGTCTCGGGCTACTGTTGCACCAACAATCTAGAAAAAACAATTGTTTCAGGACAATTATTATTTATCAATTGTTTTAGGCTACTTTTTATTTATCAATTGGTTCAGGCTACTTTTATTTCCTCAGCAACTTAATTAGGATCTTAATTGTTGTTTAGTTAGCTTTTACATTGCCATTCCTGTACTATAATATAATTCAATTTCTAGAGCATTACCATATTTGCCGGTAAAAGGAGAAGGGGCTGTCAGGACAAAAGGGAGAAAGTCATGAATAGGCCCCTTGCCTTTTTCTGTTTACCTGCTTGCAAAAGGCGGGTTGGTACGTTCCTTTTTTGTTTCAAATTAGAAGTCGTAGATGTTTTAAAATAGGTAGTTGTTATTTGTATGTTTTTCGATAACATTTTCTTTTTTTGGCAATATAATATTTAAATAGTTGAGATTAATATTTTCCTTCTTTCCTTATTGGTTTTTTATATGAAAATATATCAACTTATCATGATTTTTTTTCTCATATAATATGTTTCCGTTACAACGCACGGGCACAATACTAGTAATATTATATATAGTCATGATTTCCGCATTAATTTATGAAATAGTATGGAGAATTTATTACACAGGTTAGATTAGTTTCCACTTTCCACGTTCCTCTTCATTTTGATGCTGATAATTGAGGGGTCTTTGTAAAAATTTATATCAGATTGTTTTAGAATATAGGCAGGATCAAAACAAGCCATTATCATTATTGCTGGATAAACCACGATGTATTACAAATTTGAACAAACAAGATACATTTTAATTAGTGAGTCCAAGAGTATTCCTAAAGATCAGTTTAAAACCAGCGAAGGAATAGCAACCACGTCTATAGTAGCCATGTCCAATTGAGTGAAAATGAAGTGTGGCTCGCACATTAAAAGGTTAGAAACTTAGAATGGCATATGTTCATGCTTAATTTCCAATTTGACAAAACACACTGCTAAAACTGAATGTTCAAAAGTATAAATGTTTTTCTTATAGATTTAATTGTAGACAAAAAAAATTAATAGGAAGAGGTTTTTATCATAATCAGAATAATAATAATGTGTCAACCTGAAGGAGATGTTAAAGAGCATAGAAAAAGCCCAAATTCAGCCCAACCTGACAAGCCCAAGTCCGACAAAATAAAACTCAAAAGTGTCTTCCCCGGATTCGGCTAGATGGGATTAAGCCTCCTTAGAGTTAAAAGAGTCTCATTTAACTTTCTTAGTCGCTTAATCCTGCCGAACACCGGTTCCTTAGCACGGATTAAGCTTACCTCCTTTAACATCATTTTGCTTGAATCTTAATTTGTTGCCCATTCCTTAAGGCACCTTCCTCCTTCCTTTAGCTTCTTTTAGCTTCCTTAATTCGTTACCCTTTCCTTTAGCTTACTGAACACCGGCTCTTTAAGCTTTCTTAGGACTTAATCCTAACTAGAATTAAGGGGTGTTGCCGAACAGCCCCATAAAGATTAATTTAGGATTAATGTAGCAACATGTATTATAGTTAATAGATTCACAAGCCTTGTAAAATGCAGCTGCAAGGAAATATATATTTAACATTTTGACAATGTATATGGCATCTATTTTAGCCCAGCTACTGGTTAGTCCTAAAGCTTTTATTCAAAATTAGATTTCGAAGGTGCTTGTGATACAGTGAATTGGACTCTCATCTCAAATTCTGAGGTTTTTCTAGAGGGTTTGACATGAAATAGATTTGTTGGATATATAAATCTCAAGCTCCATGGAGGAGTCAGGCTTGCATAACTTTGCCACTCTCATTGTATTTCACCATGTATTCTTTTCACACATATACCCACAGACAGAGCAACCAAAAATCCTTCTCAATTGATAAATCAAAATGGAATCACATGTAAAATTTAGTAGGAACCATTATATTATCCAAGTGTGAAAAGGTAAAAAAAAAAAAAAAAGGCCTGAAGTAGTTCCTAATAAACAAATCACGCAATCAACATATATCTAAAAAAAAGAATTGAAGCTCCTGCATTGATCCCTATGTCTAATTCTTTTAAGCAACCACATTGATAACTATTGGGCTTCTAACAACATGCTTGCCATCATACCACGCCATCCTCCCAAAAGTGTATCCTTTTCCAATTTTTTCTTTTTTTGAAGTCATTTTAACACAGAAAACCTTCTCTTCTCCTAATTGAGAAAAACTGAGTTTCTTAGGCGTCACCGTGATATCAATGCCAGAAGGGGCTTCCACTCTAACCCGGTATGTACCGGGCGTTCCAACATTCTTCAGAGTGCGAGTAACAGTGCATGTCTTGTGAAGAGCCGGTACAGATATTGCCGGATAGTTGAAATTCTCAAGCTTCATGGATTTCGATGGGCAGCTAAAAGAGGGCATTGGTGTGAGCTTGTTAAGGTAGGTTGCATTGAAACCTAATGCACAAAGAAAATTGAGATAGTCATCTATTGTGTTGTCGTAGACTAGGCCGGGATCAGCTGCGCGGTTAGGCCTTATGTGGCCATTGCCATGTGCAAATGGAGTGGCCTCTTGTCCAGTGTAATCAGTAATTGGCTTTCCCTTGTTGTCCCTTGTTCTTGCTGCAGAAGGTGCACATTCAATCATCAGTTTATAGCATTATATAAGATGTATTAAATTATCTGTGGTTGCTATGAGACAATAAAATGGAGCAAGATCATAAATATATATGTAATTTTAACATGCATAAATCAATTCAGTAACTGTTACAATATTGTCCCATTAAAAAGAATACAATTTCATATGTATTTTCTACTATTAATATTGCATGCATTGAATATGGTACAATCAAGAAATTGTATAACCATCTACAAAATGTATGTCAATTTCAACGGTTTAGTATCAGAATTTGTTAGGGCATGATCATAGAAATGTCAAATTTCACTAAAATTGACAATCATTGTAAATAGAGTAATGCAAACATATCGACAATTTTTGTTTATCTTTATTAGGAGAATTTTCGCTAACGATTGTTGAAAGATCAACCAGAAGTATCAGGGAAGATCTGCACAAACACAATACTACGCACGCATGCTAGCTATAATCTGCACTATATTATGTAATTTATTTATATATTTTTGGCTCCTAACCGCTAGAGTAAACTTTTTATATTCATGAAATTATGACGGAAGTACTGGTATTTTGAAAAATATTATTCTCATTTGATTTATAGGACTAGTTTGGAAAAGAAAAGAAGAAGATTTTTTTTAAGAGTATCACTTGCAAAAATTCTAGGTTGAGATCAATTTCTTGAGACTCAACATGAAAGGGGTAAACCAACGAAATGAATCAACCATCCAGCATATTAACTTTAGAACACATGTACTATTGGTAATGCAAACGTGCTTGATCGTACCAGTAGTCATGATAGCTGATTTGATAGCTGCAGGGCTCCAATCCTTATGTACCGACTTCAAGAGTCCTGCTACGCCAGAGACGTGAGGGCATGACATGGATGTGCCAGACATAAAGGCATATGGAGTACTGTGTATGTTATCAATGAGGCCCGTTGGGTCAATACCCAGAGGAAAGGCTGCTAGTATGTCCACTCCCGGCGCAATCACGTCTGGCTGAAAGATACAGATAGATGACATGGTAAGGATAAGCAATTAATATAATGATATGATTTCTTACAAGTATATGTCATGAAATGAAACATTGTACTATAATGATATGATTTCTGACAAGTATATGTCATAAATATATATGATTTCTTGGACTTCCTTTTGGTGAGAAAAATAAAATAAAAGGAAGAAATAAGAAAAGACAGATCATCAAATATGACCTTTAATATTTCTGGCGTTGAATTACTAGGTCCACGAGATGAAAAATCAGCCATAACTGGTGCCCGCTTGATGCCTATTCTTGATGTTGGTGGTGAAATATTAGCCAAAGGTTTCCTGCATGCATTGTGAGAAAAACAAATCAAAGTAGATTAAACAACTTGAAACAAAAACAGATTTATGGTTATGTGGGTTGTGATCCTATCAGCTAGAATTTATGAGTAAAGTCCAAGATAGACATAACAGAGAAGAAATGTTTTGAGACTGAACAATTTATTTTCCTGGATGAAATATGAAAGATCATAAATTGCTTACTTGGTAGATTTCATGTAGGAGAAAAGGGTTAAACTATCATTGTAGCTTATCATGGTGGCAGGGAGGAAGTGAGGGTCTGCAATGAGATTGTCTCCATCCTCTTTTTGATTGGCTATGACCATTCCAGCACCGCCGGCATCTCTGACGATGATTCCTTTAGTAACTCTGCCTACCATGCCGTTCATGCAAACTACTATCTTTCCTTTCACCTTTTCTGGATCAAGTGAACTATAATCACACAATGCTCTGTATAGAAAATTGGATCAAGAGGATATAATCAATGCATATACTTCCAGTTCTATGCTATGTTAATTTTTGATGTGTATACACACTTCTATTAATTTATTTGTTATTTAATTTTTCTTTATTTATTGTTTGGTTGTCAACATATAAGTTAAAAAAAAATGTGCATTCTATGAGGATTAAATTCAAACTTTGTTAATAAGATATTTTCATTCCTACATGAACCAATCATTCAAAGTCTGAAAAATATGTCACTGAGAAATGATGCTAAATAATACTATTAAACTGAAGGACTACTTACGCATCGTCCCGGCTGACTCCATGAGCTGCAGCATCTGAACTATTGATCAGAGGATATAATCGGTTTTGCGGTAGAGATTTTGACTCTTGGCTTGCTCCCTTGATTATCCATAAAAAAATTAAGGAGAATATCAGATCACTACTAAATCAAGTCTATTCAATTGGGGAAGTTAATGCCAAACAAATTGTTTAATGTACTCCTCAGTCAATTCGAGATAGAGAGAACCATATGATAATGCAAAATATTATTAAAGAATATAAAAGTACCTTAATCAGTTCTCCTTGACCAAGTCTAAGGAAACTGCGGTAATCTCGATCTATTGTGCTTGCCCCAACTGTAAGCAACCATGGTGCTACATTCACAATAGTTCCATGTGGCCCGTTATTTCCAGCTGAAGAAACTACCATGATGCCCCTGGCAACTGCATGTAAGGATCCAATAGCTATTGTATTATCCAAATACTCTAAGTGTTCTGTGATCGGAGCAGATCCAATGGACAATGATATCACATCAACATTGTCGTGCATCGCAG
The DNA here is from genome assembly GCA_033356055.1 of Carex pumila. NCBI lineage: Eukaryota > Viridiplantae > Streptophyta > Magnoliopsida > Poales > Cyperaceae > Carex > Carex pumila. The sequence continues at coordinate 122,581 of JARJHM010000680.1, forward strand.
CCTCAAAGCCTGCCAAGAGATCAGCATCGGTGCACACTGTCGCACAATATGGAAAAGACAGAGTTAAGGGACAAATAATGACAATGTTTGGATTATATACTGACAACAAAAAAATTGGGGCAATATTTGGATGTTAGATTAAATATAAATTTTGATTTTATGCTGATAAATGAAATTGAATTTTATACTGACAAAACTGTCCATGTACATATACAAAATTATATATTATGTGAAATAATTATCAAAGTAAAATAAAAAGAATTGTGGATATATCAATTACAACTTAAATAGGATGTACATCAAATTTGATTTAATTTGAAAATCGTTTTGTTAATGATCAAGTATCGGTATAACTGAATTGATAATTTTTCAAACAATTGATGGATGAAATTAGTTTCCATGTTACACTGAAATTTGATCCTCAATCTATCTAAATATTATATAAAATATAATTGTAATTTTTATTTTATAGAACCATTAATTTGGTCTATCGGTTTTCAACAAAGTTGATCGTAAATTTAACATATTCCTTTATTATAATATATATATCATATGCCTAGCTTGTAAAGTAAAAAATTATTTAATTTCTCACCACCCCAACAGGTTTTGTATGCAGCCAGTCTGGCACCAGGAGCCCCACCCTTTGCAGTGCCATTGGCATAGCCGAAATAGCTGGCACCTCGCACGAAATTGCCACCGGCAGTCGAGAGAGTGTGCGTACCGTGTCCTTCAGTGTCACGCGCAGAGTTGGTGATGTTCAGGTCAGGTACCATAGCAATCATACCTTTGTTGAAGTACCTTGCACCTATTACCTTCCTGCCGTAGAAAATATATAGACTTCATTATCTATATCTTATACAAATATTACAAGGAAAATGTTCTAATAATATAAATATTCAGAAGCACATTTTTTTTGTATTGTTAAAATTCTTATATGAATGTGGTGACTTATGTAAGAAAAAATAGCTATATTTGACTTAAATATTAAAAGGAAAATATTCTAAGTTTCTAACCATATAAATATTCAGAATAACATTTGTTTTTGTATTTTCACGATTCTTATATGAATGTGATGACATTTGTAAGAAAAAAAATAGCTAATTTTACTTGCATATTTCGAAAAAAAGGAAGAGAAATAGGGTGCAGAAGCTAATTAAGAAGGATGCAACTTAAATTTAGAATTAATGCAGTTTTTGTATTATCTAAAAGATTAAAAGATATAGCAATATAGCATACATGTTGCACAAAGTTAACCATTTTCCTAGCGCAAAAAAAAAATGAAAAAATGGCAAACCTGTTGCAAGGAACTCCATCTTTTGTATTGTTTTCACAGTATCCTCTCCATTTTGATGGCACTGGACCTATCCCTTCATCACTGAAGCTCTTTGATTCCGGCCACACACCTTATAAATCAGTAAAAAAATTGACGCACATAACTTGAGTTCAACATGTCAGAAGCAATTGCGATCATAAATTTCAAAAGATAAACATTGAAATTTAGAATCTTCCTTTAAAAAAGCATGAATCTTTTGTGTGCATATTTTCTATAGTTCCAATTAAAGTTTGTGTTGGCCTATTTGGTTAGAAAGCGCAATATATGTTTTAGATTTGTATTACCAGAATCTAGAGTTGCAATAATGATATCACGGCCAAACTGAGCTTTAGTCCAAAGTGCTCCGATATGGTTTCGCCTGGTGTCCATGTCGACAAAATTCCATGACCTGGTTGTATGCATCTCATGCATCTTGTTTTCATATACTGATACTACATCTGGATGCTCTGCATCAACATAAAGAAAGTAAATATTATAATACTAAAACTGCAATGTTGTTGCTTCCTGGCTATTATAAGAAGCACTGCAAGTATGCAGTTTGTTGCAAGCTTGTATCTTCGTTTTTAAACATAATTCTTGTGGTGGAAAGATCACCTGTAGTACTTTACTTTTTACAAGAATCTGTGAACGGTAAAATTATTCATAGAAAATTTTGGATCTTCATCTTACTTGCTATTTCTTGGGCTTCATTCTCATCCAAGTAAGCGGCGAAGCCATTTATGTTTTTCGTGTAGGAGTAAATTACGGCATCACGTGCTTTCTCCTCACTGTTATTGTCAATTTAAAGTTAACTTACTATTTAAAAAAAGAAAAAAGGAAATCCAAACAAGTGTGTGTGTGTATGTGTGTTTTGTATGGGCAAGCATGATTCCTAGCTAGAGCTACTTCAGCTGACATAATAACATTGGTAAGTGCATTTATTCATCTTTCTTATTAATCTAGTATACATTGTGTTTACGTACCATGATGGTTGTCATGTAATTAATAGCAATCAAGTATGGAAAAAAAGAAATGATCAATTAAAAACAAAAAGAGTGTTGAAAGATTAATTGATACCTTCCCACATATGATCCTAGCAACTTGTAATGTGAGTTTTTGACATTTTCATCTTCTAAAGTGGCGTCTGGGCCATGCGAATGTGATCCGAGATACACTATATATGACTGTAATGACATCAGATAAAATGATAGCGCTCAAAAAAAAAAAAAAAAAAAAAAAAAAAAAAAAAAAAAAATCAGATAAAATTATTACGCAAAGCTAGATAAGAATATAGCAATAGCCACTTGCAACAAAGAAAGGAAGATTAATAGATCTTAAAGGCACCAAAAAAGCAGATATAATATTAATTCATTGTGTGGTGTTGATATATTACAATTATCAATATAACTAGAGGAAGTTTGAAAGCAATTTAGCCATTGTTTTCAAGAACTGAAAGGGACAACTTCCGTGTAGTTTGTAATTTGATGTTACTGTTTCTATTTTCTCATAGAAAGATTTCTTTTTATGGACTTGCCCCTTTTCCACAATCTTTGGAGAATGCGGCGTTGTATTTTAGAAAGTTTTCTTTTCCAAACATTTCCTGGAAGTAGACAACACGTTTTGAATCTTAATGCAGGCATGACATATCTCAAACAATCTTTATTTTTTTGCCACATCGCGTAGAAAGGGACAAAGCCAACTCTTCCACGAACCCCACACGAATAGTACTCGGAACTATGTTGTTCTGGTATTGACGAATTGTAATATAACCCATTCACGAGTAGAACAAGGGTGTTTCTAAGTTAATTACGTCTCTTTGTAAATTTAATTCTTAAATATATTGGATTGATTTCAAATGATAAATTCGAACCGTTGAAACTCATATACCTTGATGCGTCTACATGCACAAATTTTACACTTTTGAATTAATTTAGTATAAAGTCAAGCAGTCAAAATTAAAAGGATTATAAATTAATTTTGATGCATTCATTTTTTTTTTTACTTTTTTTACCACTTGACTCTATACAAAATTAATTCGAAAATTAAAATTTTTTTATGTAGACGCATTACTCGTAAGATAGACAGGTTTCAACTATTTTGATTCGTCATTTGAAGTAAATCTGATAGATTTTAGAGTTGAGTTAGGACCAGTTCTAAAGATTTTGGAGTCCAGAATGGAAGAAAAATTTGGACTCTTCATATATATAATTTTTTATTGATATACCAATAGATCGTACATATTTATAGAAAAAAATTGGGCCCTTTATATATACAAAGCTTGGGCTCCAATATTTATTTATTTTTAATATATAAATTTTTTTTTTTTAGTATTTATACAAACTAATTTTTTTGTCTCCTTGAATCTTGAGGCCAGGAATAGTTGCCCTGGGTGCTCTGTACCAGAATAAGGTTTGGAGTTCACAAGGAGACTTGGTAAACTTAAGAACACCCTAGTTGTACTCTCAATTCATTATCATATATTTTGACTACTTTTTACTTATATTGATTGATCGAACAACACTTAGTCTACGGCTAAAGGAAAAGTAGTTGGGTAAGTCAGCCGATTCAAGCAAGCATAGGCAGCAATTTTAGTACTTACCAGGTCTTGAGGAAAGCGGAGAGTAAGAAAGATTGGAGAAAAAAGCAGTTCTAAAAGGAAGAGCTTCACATTAGTAGTTTTCAGAGGAATAGGAAAGCTCTTAGTAGTAGTTAAGCAGAAATACGTAATCCTCGCGCTCAGCTAAGAAGTCTACGGCCTAAGTAAAAGCACTCCCTCCACTTGTAGCCTGATCGTTTTTTAGTACTCCTTCCTGAGATGGAGCGAGCGATATTGCCGAAGGGAACGAGCAAGGGAGGGCAACACCCAATTGGTAAACCCCCGCTACGCGGGCCTTAATTAGCTACGGGGTATAGTCGGGGTGGTACGGGAGGGGTTTTTTCCTTTTTACTGGGTTTCTTTTTCTAAAACTCAGTTTTAACTCCCTCCCGCTCAATTGCCGCTAGGGCTCACTATAGGCGTGGAAGTCGAGTACTCCTATACTCGCCATCCACACAGGGGTCTAGCTCTAGTCATGTCCACGGCTCTCCCTTGCTTCAAAGCTAAGGTGGAACCAATGTTATTAAATGCAATATGCGGAAGGTGGTGGCATACTGCATTTGCAGGTTTTAAAATAAGAATTCATATACATATAAACAAATATGCGGCAATATGCTGTAATATAGAGTAACGTGCGGTAGTATGCGGTATCATTTAAACAAGTATGCAGTAATATGCGGCTGAATATGTAGTGATAATATGTGGAACTATATATATTGACTGCATACAGATTTCTATTCCGAATACAACTGAATACATATATGTAGCCGCATACACTACATATTATTACACTAGGTAAAACAAAAGTTTAGTATCAGATCGACAAGGATCGGTGCAATCACACACAAGCTTATGGGATGTGACTTAAAAAGTAAATTAACAAGAGAAAACTAATTAATTAAGATCTTCAAAACCAACTTATATTAAAAAAAAAAAATTTAAGTTTCTTGCCTTCTTAGCGGCTGAAACTGGTGCAAATATGGAAATCAAAATGCACACAAGCAAAATTAGCTTCCCTCCCCTCATCCTCCCTCTTGCTTGTCTCTCTAATTGATTTCTCAGTGTGCTTGTGTGTGATGGTGTTTTTTTCTCCAATTTAATTTGCTTTGATTTTATAGTGCAAGTGCATCCATTAATAGTCCTATTTGGTGAAATATGCAGGGGCGATGATATTAACAGAATTTTGGTGTATAAATATCAGCTTTTGCATTTTTGTTTTCTATATTAAACTTATATTTGCAAGTCCTTAACTAATAATGTAATGCCTGTGATTTCCAGCAATGTTATTTATATTTGCAACGTAAAGTTATTTTCTTATGCTTCCTAACTAGGAGCTGCTATTTTGCTGTTTTCCAAAAAAAAAAAAAAAAATAGATCAGCATTTCAAATTGAATAAGCTATGAATAGTGAACCCCGCTGTTTAATAATTCTATAATAATACATTGCATCACGACTAATTACAGTATTGAACATCCTCTGTTCTTTTCTTTTCTTTTTTCGTTTTTGTGTTAATGAGTGCTACCCTGTGGAATATGAACATGCGAATCGTAATCACCACTAAAAGGTTTGTTTAAATTAATTAACAACGTTAGCCATGATTAATTGGTGCACCATAATATTATCATAAATTCAAGATGAAACTTTAGGTCAATGCAAATATTCAAATAGCTTATAGGGTTTATAAGGCCGCTATAGTGTTTCATAATGATAAACGCTGTGACGCTATCATATTTTTTATAATTTAACATCTTGTACAATAAAGACTAAAATAATAGTTATAACTATCAAATTTAGGAAGCACAATATGACATTTAAGATTTAAAACTGAAAATATTTTACTATCATATATGAAATTGATTGAATTATCTTATGAGAACCAACTATTTTCTTAGCTCATAATTTATAAAATAAGATGCTTTATTAAATAAAAAATAAATAAAAAAGAATTTTCTTCATGTACATTTAAAATAATATTTATATCCGATATTGTGGTGTAATTCTATTTTTGGAAAATGATTTATAGACAACCAATTTTAGTTTACAAATTTGATAATCTTCTAAATTAATTGTTATGATATTAATTATAATCGTATGTTGTATGTGGTTTAGGTAATCACGTATTAGTTTTGGTGTACTTTGTAATCATTTATCGATTGGTATTTTTTTATCGCTAGATAGATAATCAATTATTTTTAACTGATCTAAACTTTATACACAACTAATCAACAATAATTTCTTTTCGCAAGTTAAAAATATATTTTTTATTAATTTAACAGATAAAAATACACAACTTAAACAATATATGTGCGTATCTAAATTTATTTTCAAACATGTTTTCAAGTTAGATGATAAAATGCTTTTATTTTTGTCTCCATTTTTTTTTTAGAACTTTAACTTCAAATTAAAAACTTAAACATCAAAATGAAATCACTAAATATGATCTATTTATTTTATCTATGCATATTTAAAAATAACATTTTAATTTTATTTTGATAATTATCAAAAACTTGCAAATATCTGTTGATGTGAATAATTTTTCAATGTTGATTTTTTTTTTCAAATTATTGATTAATATAAAGAAAATCAAACAGTGATAATATTTTATATTCACGTAAAAAAAATATTACACCTATCGATTTTTCTATTACAAAAACCTTAAAAAATTTGTTGTTAGAAAATAAAAACAAAAACATTTAAACCCTCATCTTAAAATTAAAGGATTTGTGAACGTTATAGATAAGTCAACGAGTCTGTATTTAATCGCCTGCTGGCATAGAAAAGAAAATATTTAGACTTCATTATGCATTTAAGGTGCTCAAATTTGAGCTGTCCCACTGACCTGAATCAAGTCATTCCTCTCGTCCAACTAAGGAACTAACAAAGGAAATGTTTCTCTTCACCTTTCTCCTGTCTCCTCAAAGTAAGAAGATTAATGACCAAGAGCAGTGAAGAAATGACATTCATTGCATATCAAGTGATCGGGTGAGAACGGCCAGTGTCCTTACAAGAGAATTACCCCTACAAACAAAATGAATGAAACAATGCACAAGACCCAAGTGTTGCCCCTTGCTACAAACATTTCTTAATTTTGTACTTGTGAGCAAAAAAAACAAAGAAATCTACATACTAAAAAAAAAAAAAAAACTATTGGCTCTTGCTACCAAAATAAAGAAAATAATCAATCACTATGCTTAAAACCCCAATGAACAAAAGAATGAAAAAGATCTTGTTAATTCTAGGGATTAATGTTGCATTCATGAAGAAATATTCGGTCATAATCCACGTACTTTGACCAATAGCCACGGTACCTTGGCAACCCAATCTCCAACCAAGGTTTCATGTTACCATTGTAGTGTATTACAGCAGCTCTGTCAATATCTCTGGCATTTACATGAGGGTTGTAGCCTAGGCCTAGCACGTGCCACAATCGATCAATCCTTACTGTTTGGTTGTAAAATGTTATCAATCCAGGTGGCAATGTCCCAAGCTTCCATAGCAACCTATCTTCATTCTGCACTTATAAAGAAAACATAAATAATACATAAATAAATTATTGATTAATTGAACATCCAAAGACCCAAATTACACCGCATTTTTGTTATTATTATAGTGATCTCAAAGTGCATCATGCGGGGTATACACTGCTTTGCATCATATATACAAAATAGGTAGATCCCCACAATATGTCCATTTCATTCTATTTGCAATCACTGTTTCTCATCTTAGGAAGAGCACAATACAAGAATTGGTTTCCAATATCAAACTTGACCTCTCCAAATTCAACAAAAATAAGAATGATATTAAAAGAATAACATACCAGATTTTGCCATGAGTGATAAATCTCAGTTATATTCTGCCATCTCCACTCATCCAAATCAAACAAGTTCATGCCGAAAGCCCACCCACATGCCCTCGGATCAAAATTCTTTGCTATTATTGGGTTTGAGAAATTCAAATACCGGTCAAACCGGTGAAAGCTCTCCCCACATGTTTCCACCACACCAATCACCTTTCCTTTCATGTCAATTCTCCAAAGGCCTGTCAGATCCTTCTGCACCACAATGTCATCATCCAAAAAGACCACCTTATTTAATTTGGGGAAGATTTGGGGTAGGTAGAATCTCAGATGGTTGAGAATTGAGAGATACTTGGGGTTGCGGTACTTGAGGTTTGAGTCGGGATTGGAGGCAGACTTGTGGACCCGGAAGTAGTAGTCAATCATGGCCTGGGAGGAGAGTTGCTTAAGCACAGGGGAGTATGATGAGTTTAGCCAGGTTAAGTCGTCGATGTTTTGGACTTGGATTGTGGCATGGCGTGGTGGGTTTGCAAGAAACCACATCCGCATGGCTGGGTAATTCAATCTGTCAGTTACTATATGGAATACATGCTCTCCCGGATGCTGAAAAATCACATAAAAGGGGGAGGCTTAGCACAAAAGTGAGAAAATGACATGATATCTATCAAAGGCAGCAAATCGTGGCTGGTACCAATACCTACTGGAGCAGACACCAACACAATATTTTGCTAATTTTTTTTCTTTTTATAAAGTTACATTATTTTATATATATTTTTATGTTTCTAATTCTTCTTTATGTTTATATTTTTTTTTTCTTGTGTCCACACACACGCGCGAGTGGGTGCATGCATGTGTATGTGTGGGGGAGAGACTAGTTTGTGGTAAACAAAGAACAAATTTTGATGTATGGATCCTATAGTTAATGGGTATCACCATACATTATAATAAACTAAGGAACATGTTGTATACCCGACAGAACACCCCACATTAAATCTCTGCTTATGTCATGTAGGAAGGGTAATTTGAGAATCATTTATGACCACAAAGAAGCGAGCGAACAATGCACAGTTTTCTTACTTAATTGTTACCAGTATAAATACAAGCTGGCTCGTACCACACAGAAAAGTTACCTTAGCATTAGTCACAGTCGAGTTGACAACCACTGCAGTGGCAAGCACATTATCCGAGAAGAGTGCATAGTGATACAAACTGGGATCCTCTAACTTCTCCTTGTTCCCAAACTCCCTTTTAGCTGGCTCAAGGTTGTAGTACTCACTGGAAAGTCGCAGAGGGAGGCAGTGGAGCCCCTTCGGGAGAGTTTTGGCAGCTAGTTGGGTGAGAAATAAGGTTTGCTTTTTGTGGACACGTAGAAGTTCCTCGGCTGAGTGGAGCATGGCCCGTAACTTCTTTACTGTGCCAGCGCAGTCCTCTTGGATTTGTTTGCCCCTCGCTAGAGTTTCCTCCATTGCCTTCAGTTTATCATTTGCACTGGAGAAAAGAAAATTAAATTAACAATATAAGGAGTCACAAACAAACAAACAAAATTGTACACAGCAACAACAACAATAATATTGATATTAATGATAATAAGTATATAAATGATAGATTTATGTAAAGGAAAGTAACAATGTATGAATTTTCTGTAGTACAAAAGATGGAATATAATATGCAGAATGGTATATCAGATTACTGGATGGATGTTTAGTGATCCGTTGTGGCCCTATTCAAACCGTTTAATATTTCATTTCAAATCTACTATGTTACAAATTTCTCAATTCCACCATTGTTTCGAATGAAATTTGATGCACAGGATTCAGACAGGTTCAAATCCTTGAGGTGTACATGATATTCAATTTTCTCTAATGAGGCATACAAGATACCTCAATTGCCTGTAGCATAAAATACAAAGAAATTGCTACAGTAGGTGGTTCATAATATCATGTGAAGGCCTTGTGAGATTTAAGATCAGGACTGGCTCTGATGTAAAGTACTCCAATATAAATATTCTATACATCAATGGCATAAGGTATATAAATGGTGTATTATCGATATGTGCGAGACAAACAGAAAAAAAATATGTATATAAAATAACAGACGGATCTGCTGTGATACATACTTCCTCGGTAGGTCAGAATCCTTGGTAGCTTCACCAAGGGCTCTCTGTACATCCCTAATACGAAGCCGCAGTTCCTTTATATAATGTGGGTTTGTACGAGTAGCACTTAGACCAAGATATACTCTTGCCCTAATTAGCTGATCTTTCATCTGGCGTACTCGTAGATCAGGCAAGGGTACCTTGTTAGCTTGTACAACTGCAGGCTGGTGCTCCTATATTAGACAAAAGCAGGTGCTCTCAAAACTTAACAAACAATTGTAAAGAATTGCTTTAAATAAGTCAAAAGTCAGAATTTTGGAATTATTAATTTTTCATTGATCCCAGAATCTTATTGGCATGACATAGAAGTGAGGTTGCTCTTACTATATCTAGAGTTGAGACAACATAGGTATTGTCAAAGAAGAACTGACAACCATTTTCAATCCAAACAATAAAAGAAACAATAATATGGTAATCAAGATCAGAGTATCATCAAAATTAAGCTAAAGAACCACATAACACCAACTCAGAAATGAAATGGCTTTATTTATGTCACTATCAGAAATTCAAATCATGAACCAATCATGGACTAATAGAAAAACATTTGTATTAAATTCTCACCAAACTTTCCAGATATAACAATTGCAACTACCTACTTCAATCAATACAGACTCTGCACTTTAAATGAAACACTCATGCAAACCCCTAGCCCCCACCACCCCCGCCCCCCGCCCCCCCCCCCCCCAATTCTGCCAAAATCTTCAAAACTTTACTCTGCCAACTTCCAGAAAAAATAATAAGAATTATCTAACTCGACTGACAGGCTAAAATTGTTTCTACAAGAGAAACTTTTTTATTAAACCCCTCCATAGCCATTCAAAACTCTTGCATTAGATTAGAAGAAAAAGGTTGATGGAGATTTACAATTAATCACTGGAATTTTTCTTAATTATGACAGAAAATCACTACTGTTCAGCATTTAAAATTAAATTACCAATCCAAGGATAAAGCATCTTTTGAATAGAGCTAGTTCCTGTGACAGACACCGCTGATAGTGGTACTGCTTATGTCACAACAGGTGCCCAGCAAAATACAAAATATGATGATCCCACTTATTTGTTCATCATGAATGTTAAATAATAACAAATTTAAGTTTCCAGAGGTCACACAGTTCGTGATTTTCCATGTATACTTTGGCTAAATTTCATGGGATTCCACATGATAGTTAAATAAAACTGCAAGTAACTTTAGAAGGACAATTACTTGGCAGCCGCTGCCAAGGTTTTAAAAAAAAAAAAACTTTAGAAGGACAAGAATATACCTCTTTAGACTCTTCCAAGGATAAAGTATCTTTTGAAGCTGCATTTTGGGTAACTTGTTCAATTAAAACTTCTTTTAGTCCATCTTTCTTATGCGGCACTTCTGACAAAACCCTGTTTTTGTGCTCAAGCTCCACAGGTTGAGTCAATAGCAGTCCTGTAAATAATATAATAACAAGTATTTAGATGTAAATACCCTCCTTTGAAATCATTCCATATTATCAATAACATAAAAGGAAGAAGTACTAGAATCTAAAGATGTTCTATGCCAAACCCATATAATAAAGTTGTTGGAGTGGTACAAATCTTTATGCTTAAGAAATCACATCAAGACAAGAATAAACGGACAATTTGATGTTTGGCACTGTACCCAAGCTTTCAAATTATTAAAGCAATCATCCTTTAAGTACAATTAAGAGCGTAGTTCTAAATTTCCAGATAACTGTTGTAATTTTACAAAGTCGTATTATGATAAAATACCATATAAGGTAAATAAAATACAATATATGTTAAGCATAAATTCAAAAGGCCATTAAGTACAAAAGTAAATTTATTTGAGAAGCCTTGTGAAATATACTTAAACCCCCAAATACTAACGAAAATGCATGCAATGCCCCTTTTCATTGTCTTTTTCAACAACGAATGACAAAAAAGCACATTTTAGGCATCTTTTAGAAGAATAATAAGAAGGTACTGGAGGTGCTCTCATGGCAGCATAGCCGCAAAAGGTCACATATTGTTTTAAAGGAGTAAAATGATATTTCTACAATAAGTGGGAAATTTTTAAGAACAAAAAAAATCACCACCTCTCTCATTGAACTCAGCTGCTTTGTCACCACCTCCCTCATTGAACTCAGCTGTTTTGTCTTCCTTTTGGACAGAATCTTGAGAGAAGTTGCTTGATTTGTCAGCCAATACAACCCCGATCGGTTCCTGAACTGGATTTGTTAATTCCTAAATAGGATTTAATAATTGAACAATTATTACAAAATTCATCCACAGTTAATTGATAGAGTGATAAACTAAATTATTACCTGCCTGACCACGTTTAGTTTCGTGATTTCCAATCCAGTACCCTGGTTGTAATTTTCACAACATTCATCGGTTAAAAACAAAAATTAGCAAAATGTGGAAAAAAAAAAATAATGAGCCTTTGCCATTACTTACTAGATTCGTGACTTGATCCCCAAATCCTCCGGTGTTCACTAGCAAACACAAAACGAAAACAAAGAAAGAAAAGTTAACGAAAATGGCAGAAATTTTTTCCTCAAAATCTCTTAAATCTACACCAAATCGACAGTTTTCTACTAACTACAATCTATAGATAACTCACAAATCGAATTGGATCCAATGGAGAGTCGATCCGTATAGAAAACAATCGGCGCGAGCACGGAGGCACACAACAAGAAAAATACCACCTTTCTTCGAATCATTATTTGCATTTTCATTTTATTTTCACGAGAAACTTCTCATTCATCTCTTGCTCGCTAGGTCGTGCAAAATCTGAAAATGCAATTCCGTTGCCCGTTTCTTTTTGTTTTGTCCCTGTATTTTACCCTTTTGTGAACCGGAGTTCCTGGAGGAAAGAGATGGGTCTGATGGGATAAGAGAGAAATGCACCGAAATAGGGTTTTCCTTGTCTTTAGTTGCTTGCTTAAAGCTCACTAAAAGCGGGTGTGTAATCAAAGTTGTCAAGAGTGATCCAGTTTTTCCTTTCTTTTTTTATTATGGGAAAATTTCATGCATGCCCTTCAAATATCATAATTTTATTTATAACCTTTTATTATTGCCGACTGGCCGTCTTGATGCATTATTTCACATACACCCGGTAAAACCCAATAACACTGTAAAAGGCCCTGCTAATATTTGATGTAATAATTTCATCCCAATCCATTATCCATTATCCATAGGGGTGTCAATGGCACTCTTTTACCCGTTTACCCGACCCGTATCGTATCCGAAAACACGAGTAAGGGTAAGATTTTTATTCCGTTAGCTAATCGGGTATGGGTAAGGGTAATGATTTTTTTTCGTTATCTTATCCGTTTTAGTATAAGATAATTTAAAAAAAATAAAATTACATATATAAATATATATTTGTATGAAGATGATACATAATACAATAAATTTTCTGTATTTTATTAAATTTTCATAATACAAATTAGTTGTATTCATTATTACTTTTTCTTATTTTAAAAATTATTTTATTGAAAACACAAATTGAAATGTTAATGGTATTTTTTTATCCGTTTACCCGACCCGTACCGTATTCGAAAATACGGGTAAGGGTAAAGATTTTTTTTCGTTATCATAACGGGTACGGGTATGAAAATGTCTCCACCCGACCCGTATCGTACCCGTTGACACCCCTAATTATCCATGGATGATGGATAAATAAAAACACGTGACATCGGAAGTAAAATATCATCTATATACAAATTTTCGCGGTCATTTTTATTAATATCCCTGAAACAATTGAAAATTTTACAAATGCCCCTGCCCCCAACTTTTTTTTAATTATGTCCTGACCGCCTGGGCCTCGGGCGGCCCAAAAAGCCTATGGAGCGCCGGCCCAAATGGCGGCCCACAACACTAGTGAGGCGCCCCCCCATAAGCCAAGTGAGGCGCCCCCCCATCTGGCGCCCCACTGCCCATCTATTTACTCTCTGCCTCTTCTCCCCCATCCTTTCTGCCGAAAAAAAGAGGAAAAAAAGAGAAAAAAAGAGAAAAAAGAAGAAGAAAGAAGCCGTTCCGAGACTGTGTATTTACTGTTGTTCCGTTCTGAGAATTTCGCTTGAGGCGAGAAACTGAGTGAATAGGTATGTTTTTTAATTATAATAATTAGTCATTACTGTTGATAATTAGTAATTACTGTTGATAATTAGTAATTACTGTAGTTATTTTTGACTGATTCATTTACTGTTGCGTACCGTATATTTACTGTAGCGTACCGTACATTTACTGTAGCATACTGTTCATTTACTGTACCGTATTTTTAGTGTAGTGTACTGTTAATTTACTGTAGCAATTGCTGTACACGTACTGTAGCAAAATTGTAATTTTTTTAAATTTTTTTTTAATTATTTTTCAATTAGTCATTTATTACTGTACCCATTATTATGTCATATAATACTTGTAAAAAAAATTTTAAAATGTAGTTTGTTAAAGAAGAGATGTTAGTTGCACTGTATGTCGGCGGCAAGCTCGAAAGGGATGAAGATGGCGTGCATTACACGAAAGAAGTCGCATTTGGCTTCGAGATTAATGAAAATACCACATTTGAGGAACTGAAGCAGCTAATATACGAAAAGACATCTGTAAACCTAATACCACCTTATTAGACCTATTATTTTGACTTGTTTCCATACAAAAATCTGTGTTTTGAACCAACAAATAGTGCCATTTACATTGAATATCCATAGAATGTGGTACTGCTTTGTTTTGGTTCTTAGTTTGCAGGAATCAGGCGAAATTGGGCAAAATCAGGCAATTGGCAGACTTCAGGAACCTATGATGCGACCCTCACTCATGCCTTGCGACCCAGGTGATGCGATCCTCATTACAGCCTTGAAGACCAGGTGATGCGACCCTCATCCCAGCCTTTGCGACCCATATGATGCGAGTCGCATCCACCTGATGCGAGTCGCATCAACTGTTGCCGCCCAGTTCAAATTAAACCTGACAAGTCCAAAGTCAGCTCTGTTGCCTATATAAGGAGGTCCTTGGCCAGAATTTCGAGAGCTTTTTCCCTCTACATTCGAGATCACTTAGAGAGCAGAGATCAAGAGAGAAGAGAGAGATTGGAGATTGCTTGGAAGAGGATCACTTGGAGAAGAAGAGAAGATTGCAAGATCATCTCCAATCCACCTTGGATCTTCGAACTTCATCATGATCTGCTTATTCTCTCTCTCTTTTATGCTTTCTTTTACCATGTTTGAGTAGATCATTAGTTCCTAGGGTTAGGATGTAGTCTCTAAACTTTGTCTTTGAATTGCATGTTGTTTTGATCTAAGTTTGAGCTTGTGTGATTCTTTGTTTGAGTATTTATTTGATTGCTTGATCTTGATTGCTTGATTGATTCTTGATTGTCTACTGTTAGATGTCTATAGCATCTTTTCTAGTAATTTGACCTTGATGTATCTTGAAATTGTGATTGAGTATTTGAGGTAGATCTAAGATCAATAGTAGCCGAGAGGTGAACTTTCCATTATCGAGAGGTTGTGGATACCTCTAGCAAACCAGACAATCAATTTAGGTTAGATACCAGTAGGTGAGAGCCACAGGTTGAAGCCTCGCACAAGAAATCAACTTAGATATGAACACATGTCAGCTCAGCTCGAGGGCGATGCGACCCTCATCACATCTGATGCGACTCTCATCAGAGATGATGCAACCCTCATCAGAGATGATGCGAGTCGCATCATACAAGTCGCATCATAAGTCCAAAGAAGGCAAATTTTGAGATGAAACCCGAAACCCTGGGAACGCCTTTTATCATTGTTCAAAACCAAAACCTTTAATTGCTTTCATTCACTATTAATTGAATTGTCACTTGAAATTAGGAAATATAAACAAACCAAACTCAACTTTTCACACTTCTAGTACCTAACTCGGATTAGTAAGAATTTAGAATCGAATTGGACCGTCCCTGAGGATCGATACCTGATATACTATACGATTAGGACTGTGCACTTGCAGTTTTAGTCGAGAGTAGACTCAAGGTTTAAACTGGTACAGCTCGCTGTACCTGAAACTTTGTAGCGTACTTTCACGAGAACAAAACCCCAACAGGTATGAAATAGAATTGGCTACACGGATTGACAACTCACATGGAGGGGGGGGTAGACCTTACTTTGTTAAGTTTCCAATAACAGATGCCAATTTGTGGAGAGTTGTGTATACTCAATTTGCAGCTTATGGGGTCCCGGTAATGGACATATATTCGAAGAAGGTTCCCTGAACGAGGGCTGGACCTTCAAGTTCGGGTAGGGCTGGACCTTCAGGTTATGACAATTCGGGTTATGACAACCAGGGGTACCAGCAGCACTCCCTTTATGACAACCAGGGGTACCGGCAGCACTCCCCTTATGACAACCAAGGGTACCACCAGCACTCCCATTATGACCACCAGGAGTACCACCAGCAATCCTGTCACACCCCGGAACTAGGGGCGCGCAGTTATGCCAAGAATATATATTTCCTATATATTCTCAAGGCAAGAACGATGAAATGAATGGATTTTTTTTTTCATCTCAAAAACCTTACTCTATCACCTTTTTATATAAACCAAAATAGGCAAACAAGAACAATTTAATTATTACACATCCTACTTAACACATTTAAAGTTGTACTACATAATTATAATTTACACAAGTCTGGTTTCCAAAAGGTTATATACAACAAAAACATGATCCAAGTACTTGACTAGTACAAAAATGATCATTTAACCAAGGCATAAGTATACCTATCTTGCTTTCTCTCTCTCTCTCGAGCGATCCCGTAGTCTACTCCTTCTTTCCTGTAAAACCCACGAGGGGAAAAGGGGTGAGAAACTTATTCACAGTTTCTCAGTGCGGAATTTATATAGGGCTACTGGATTTGTAAGAAATCCATATCAGAATTAAATACGATAATCAGTTACGAAACATGAATGCAGTAACTTGAAATGAAATTTCAAATGAATCTCTAAATAATACCATCCTTTGAAAAACACCAATCGGAATCATGTAAGATATTTGGACTTAAATGCATAAGTATAGGGTCAGGTTAGAGAAAACAGATATCTAAATCTATCTTCCTCGGCTTAACAATTCTATTAATTATGGTTCACAATTAAGACATCCATATCAATTTAAAGATATCACAATTCCCAATAATCAGTAATTCCATCAGAAGCAAAGCCTATTAGTTCAGAAACAGTTTAACAGTATACAGTATACCACAGTTCAGTATTCCTACGATCACAGTAATAACAGTATAACAGTATCCCCTTTCCAACCGGTACTGGAGTCAGTGGGGTCATTCCCCAAATGCGCATATGGTTCCTGAGTCAAAGTCTAGCGTCGACTCTAGACTTTGCAGTAACAGTATATATATATATAATAATATCAATTCAGTACTGTGGTTTCAGTTCATATCAGAATCAAAGGAACAATCAATCGATAAACCATACCAATATGCAAAACCATATCCATTTAAGCAGTTAATTCAATCAAGTATGCAATAAATCAATGATGCATGCAATCAGAAATTCAACATGCAGTTTATACGATCCAATTTAATTCGTAAAATAAACCTCAAGACAAATCCCATGAACCCCCGCACCTGTTATGACGTTCGTGTCGCTTATCAAGGACTCAGACTGCTCGAGGTGTCTCGGGATTTCTCTTGTTCAATCAGTTATGCCTGTAATCATATTAAATACTAATTTAAATCAAATTAACCCTAATTCGATCGATACGCAATCGGTATTCGGTTTACTCAGTTGGGTCAATAGATATCGGGCTTATATAGTTAATTAATCGAATCAATCGACAAAAGTTATTAAACCCTTAAAACCCTAAGTTAGAAGTTCAGTTTCAATTCGAAAGCTTTAATCAATTAAAAGAGAGTTCAAAAGCTCAACGGATTAAGATCTAAACAATTCAAACCTTAATTTCAAGTTTCAACCGAAAACACAACGAATCGAGGCCAATTAGGTTTTAACAAGAATAATCAAAGAAAGAGATACCAATTGGAGAGATAGAAGTGATCGGTAGTCGTCTACTCGATTTTAATCTCAATTTTCCGAACGATTTGATCGATTCCGCGGAAATTAGAGCTCTTCTTCTCTCTCTCTTTTCTCTCTCTCTTTTTATTTGGGCGGAATACACACGGGGTGAAAATGAATCGGCCAGGAAGAAGAAAAGAAAAATCAAGGTTTCATGTATATCCTTGGTATTTTGCAAATAAGTCCCTCTAATATTCATATATTACAAGAATTGTTTAATTTGTATATAAACCCTCAAAGCTTATTTATAACAATTAGAAAATAATTTTAGAAAAATTAACGTTTCACCTTAATTCGATTTTATCCGTATCGCTACGTTACAAATCCCCTTATGACAACCAGGGATATCACCAGCAGTCCCCTTATGACAGCCAGAGGTACCACAGCCCCGGTTATGACAACCAGGGGTACCACAACTTCCCAGAAAATACTGAAGAGTTACCACCACCACCCAGACAGACATCCATAATCCCTAGATTTCCAACTATGCCAGAGTCAGGACCGGTACCCGTTAATCGAAATGATATTGATATTGATGTTGATGCTATTGATGCCATACCAGAAAGGGAAATGGAAACGGGGGACGAATACCAAGGGGTTTGGGAAGCTGATGACTTATCAGATGGTGATGCAAATGTACCAGGTTTATCCAGGGCAGAAAAATTCCCGATTACAGGTCGGGGAAGTAAGCATCCAGTCGCCACATTCAACGACACCACAGCTTTCGAAGAGGCAGACATTAGTTTCTTCGGTCCTCGTGTTGAATACAATAAAGAACTTGCCGCAGGCCAAGTTTATACCAACATAGATGAACTTGTAAAGAAAATAAATGAGACTCATGTTCACGGCAACTGGGAATGTATAATACACAAAAGGGACCGAACAAGGTTAGTTGTGCTGTGTAAAACTCACCTGCGCTGCGAGTTCCGCCTTTTTGCAACCCCTGCGCGTTCAGGGGAAGCATGGATGATTAAGAAGTGTGAACCACCTCATACATGCAAGTCTGCGTCCACAAGGAGAGACCATGCGCAGCTGACTACATCATTAATTGCCAATGCAATTGAGGAGGATATTAAGTTGGATCCAACGATGAGCATCAAGGCGGTGGCTATGACCGTCAGACACAAATACAAATATGTAATCCCAAAATACAACAGGCTATGGAGAGGTCGTGAACTTGCCATCTGCAGGATATTCGGTAGTTGGAAGGATTCATATGGCTATCTAGCACCATTGCTCCAGGCCATGGCAAGTACAAATGTCGGCACCGTATATGAGTGATGGCATGGCCCTTTTTTTGATAAAGACGGAGTACTAATAGAGGGAGCTAAACAATTCAAGGGCATAGCATGGGCTTTTGGTGCTTGTATCCAAGCTGTGCCATACATCAGACCCGTTATCAGCATTGATGCATGCTTCATGTCTGGCCGTTACGAAGGGAGGCTACTCATAGCATGCGCATATGATGCTGAGAACCAGCTGTTGCCTTTGGTGTTTGCAATTATTCATAAAGAGGACGGCGAGAACTGGGGATTTTTTATGCAGTTTTTAAGAAGACGGGTGATTGGAAAAGGGAAGTTTTTCTGTGTGATATCAAACCAGCACAAAGGAATAAAATATGTTTTTGATCGTGAAGATTACGGTTGGTCAACCCGTACTGGCCAGTGTGTGCACAGGCTGTGTATGCAACACGTTGCGGAGAACCTTTCCAAGGCAACCGGGGGTGACAAGTGGGTTACTGATACATTTAGATGGAATTGCAGAAAGAAAAAGCCGAGAAGGGTGGTAGAGATGACTAGCAGTTTTGCAAAGGTACATGTATTTCAATTGTTTACATATATTATTATATTTTAAGATAATGATTTTTTCAATACAATTGTTTACTTACATTATTCTATTTTCTTATTTTTTGTGTAGTACATGCCAAAGGCAAATCTCTACCTAATGAAGGTGGGCAAAAATAATCCCCGAGATGTCAACGAAGACCCAGCATACGAGAAAATATATCAATCCCGTGATGGAGGTTGGCGTTGGGGAATTATGACAACCAACGGGTCTGAGTCGCTGAATGCAGTATTCAAGCAGAGCCGGATGTTGCCTGTGGCTGCAGTTGTAGAGGACACATTCTACAAGTTAAATGCCTGGTTTCAAGAACGGCGTGCTAAGGCCGCAGAATTAATAACGATGAACCAGTCATTTTCAACAAGGGTGGAGGAGAAACTAAGACGACACAGGGACAAAGGTGCAACTATGACCGTGATCCTGATGGGTAATGATGGAACAGAATTCGAAGTGCAAAATCCAAATGAGTACGTTCCAACCAGCCGTAAACCAGACGACACTATGGCGTTTGTGAAGAGGGCTTGCAAGTACGTTGTTAACAACTCCGGTAGGGATACATCATCGGGACTGCATCACCGCTGGAATCCTCGAACATGACAGCACCGCACAAATCCAGTACATACGCCCTAGTATACCTGCAATGTAAAATAATCGATATAAATAACTGAGATTGTTGATGAACTACTAAGTTAATTTAAATAGTGTAATAGTACCTCCTGACCGCCTCAATGTCATCAGTATCGGGAAATATCTGATTCTGGAAGAAGTGAGCCCGGAGTGCCTTTAGAGAAATACAGTACCCGGAATAGCAGAACTCCTCCTCCTCCCCCTTCTTCTTCTTGTATTTCTTCTGCAGAGTCTTCGGATCACACCCTAACAACTCCGGTATCATCCTTTGCAGCTCTGGATGGTCTGAGATGCCACTTATGGGGTCGCCATCAATACGTAAACCCCATAGGGCGCTCACATCACCGAGGGTGACTGTCATCTCCCCAGGCGGGAGATGAAATGTATGCGTCTCAGGTCGCCATCTCTCTGCTAGACCATGCATCAGAGACACATCGATCTTACTCTGCGGCATGGTGGCAAGCTGGTACAACCCGAGGTTCAAGATGTATCACTGCATTTCTTTATGGGGAACGAACGGAATCTCAGACCTGCGGTGCCTCACCGTAAGCATGACATCATCTTGTATTTATTATCAATTTGTCAAACTCAAATCGTGCAATTTTTTTAGTAACTTAACAGAATGTCATTTTTTTTAAATATAAAGATCACGTACCTCAAGAGATGCCAATGAGACGTGGTGCTTAACATGATGGGTCCATAGAAGAGGACTAAATGTGTCAAGATCATGCACACCATCTGGAAAATCATCCTGAGATGACGGATCCGCTCCAATCGGATCCTCAAAGCCCCTGCCAGTCGTATCGGCCTGAGACGACGGGCCCTCTCCAGTCGGATCCACCGAGGACGCGCCCGCTCCACTCGAATCCACAACATCTGCACCCGCTGCAGGCTCAGCTCATACTCCCCACCGTCTAACTCTAGGCATACTACATTTACCAAAAAATATTAATCAAAACATACAATTTACATAATTTTACATTTTTTGAAATTTTTTTACTATTTTTTATATTTATTGAAAATCACTATTTCAAATGGTCCACAATTTTCAGATCAAGTGATTTTCTAAATATCTAAAAAAATAGTGCAAAAATTACAAAAAAATATCATTTGGTCTCCAAACACATATTAATATGGAGAACAATATGAACGGTTAGGATCAACCATTAGGATTTTGAAACCTTGAATATCAAGCCGTAGCACGGACCAACCCGTGATATGCATAGTACCATAGACTCACTCTATTAATTATATAATTAATATAAAAATCATTGTTAAATTTTTACTTTTTAAAATAAAAATTATTTTCAAAATTGACAAACAAATAAACTTTACAAAAAACAAAATTATTTTTTAAACAAAAAAAATGCATGTACATGCAATTTAACAAAATTTTGGGTTTATTTTTTTTAGATTTATTGAAAATCATATACATGCAATTTAATAACATGCAATTATTTTGGGTTTACTTTTTTTAGATTTATTGAAAATCATATACATGCAATTTAATAACATGGAATTATTTTGGGTTTACTTTTTTTAGATTTATTGAAAATCATATACATGCAATTTAATAACATGCAATTATTTTGGGTTTACTTTTTTTAGATTTATTGAAAATCATATACGTGCAATTTACATGCAATTATTTTGGCTTTACTTTTTTTAGATTTATTGAAAATCATATACGTGCAATTTAATTACATGCAATTATTTTGGCTTTACTTTTTTTAGATTTATTGAAAATCATATACGTGCAATTTAATTACATGCAATTATTTTGGCTTTACTTTTTTTAGATTTATTGAAAATCATATACATGCAATTATTTTGGGTTTACTTTTTTTAGATTTATTGAAAATCACTGTTTTTGCATGGTCCACAATTTTGATATACATGCAATTCTTTGAAATTTTAAACTGCACAAAATATTTGCAGACCTAAATTTTAAAATTAAAAAAAATTGAGATATACATGCAATTTACTTACAATAAAAAAATATATATGTCATCTTTAAACAAATATTGATATACTTCAAAATAATTAGTTTTAGTTCAAATTATTTTGTATTGATATATACATGTTTTTCATGAACTATCACAAAAATAATTTTCAAAAAATAAATATGCATATTTTTAAATCATAAACCCTAAACCCTAAATTCTTAAACAGTTCAACTATTTGAACCATAAATTCTAATCCTAAATTAAATCTTAAACCCTAAATTTTTAAGTAATTCACAATTCACAAACACAAACCGTAAATTTAACTATAAACCCTAAATTTAAAAAAAATTCACAATTCACAACTATAAACCCTAAATTGAACCATATGACATTCAAGCAATTTTACCATAAATCATAATCCTAAATTCGAGCAATTGAACCAATTCAAGCAATCAAGCAATTCAACCATCTAATTCAACCATCCAATTCAAGCATGTCATTGCCACAATTCAAGGATCCAATCCAACCAATTCGACCAATTCAATCAATTCAACTAATTACTCACATTTAACCCTAAACATCGAATCGAACCAAACCGAATCACATTACACCATTTAATCACATTTAACCCAAACCCTAAACCCTAATCGAATCAAAAAAAGATAACTCACTTGTTCGATCGAGAGAGAAGCGAATCGAGGCGCGAGGCAGTGACGAGCGTGGTGCGAGGCAGTGACGGGTCAACCGGCAGGGCTTCCTTCTTCTTCTTTTCTCTTTTTTTTTCGGGTTTTTTTGGTGCTGGGTGAAGGCAGAGACGAGAGGGAAGAAGGGGCTCATGGATGTATTTACTTGGGCAGTGGGGCGCCCGTCCCTGGGGCGCCTCACATGGGATATAGGGCGCCAGTCCCTGTGGCGCCTCACAGGTATTTTGGACCGCCCTGGGTCCAAGCGGTCAGGACATTTATAAAAAAAAATTGAGGACAGGGGCATTTTTAAAATTTACATTTGTTTCAGGGATATTAATAAAAATGGCTGCTCCTATTTGATTAACCGCAATTAGTTACATTGTTTAGGGGTTTAAAGATTAAACCCCTTGGTGTATTTACAAAGATTTGCCTACTTAATAATGAATATATAATGAAAAAAGAGAACGAATTATCTTACATTTTTTTGTTATTTCGTACTTTTTTGGTTATTTCCTAGCAAATGAAAAAAGCAACCAGTAGGAAATAACCAAAAAAGTAAAAACTAGCGAGTTTTTGTACGTAATGTCATCAAATTTTCTTAATAGATGTTTTTATCATATAGTAGTTTCTTGTTATATTTTTGTTGCTTCGGGTTTCTAAACTTAAAAGATGAAATATTTTTTTATAGTGTAGGTTAGGGCTGGTAAAAAGAGTTTGTGTTTCAATCGGATTCACAGCTGATTTGTTCATTAATAGCTTTTTCATTATTGGACTAAGCTAGTCTAGGGTCTAGCTCGCTCGCCACTAGTTTGATCTAGAATTAATAAGTTTAAGTTGGGATCTAGCTTGCTCACCAGTTTACGAGTTAGCTCGGCTAGGTATGGATTTGTTAATTTGTATGAATTTGTATGCATTTTATATTGTTTAGCTCGGTCCAGTTTGATTCAGCTCTATCCAATTCAGTCTCAAAAGTTTGTAAAATTTATTTTCTTTTTAAAACAAGGTCCAATCAGATCCAGTGAGCCAACTCGTTAGCTCCCAAACTAGCTCGGTTCAGCTTTGACAATTTTAAGCTGAGATTTCAGCTCAGACCTCTAAAGTCAGCTCGATCGTGACTCTGATGAGCTAGCTCACGACGAGTTTGAGTTGGATCCAGCTTGTGCGACCCCTAGTGTTGGTACATCTTGATTTTTTTGTGAAATGGAAAATTGGCGGTGTGAAGCATTAGAATAACATAAGCTATAAATTTATCCGTTAAAAGAAAATATTAATA
This sequence comes from Carex pumila, assembly GCA_033356055.1. Lineage (NCBI taxonomy): Eukaryota > Viridiplantae > Streptophyta > Magnoliopsida > Poales > Cyperaceae > Carex > Carex pumila. Next base: position 146,842 of record JARJHM010000680.1, read on the forward strand.
TGAGAAGAGATAATTGCAGAAAGGAAAAGTAAAAGAAGTAAAAACCGCAATCTACGGTTGAGAAATACAGTAAATGAATTTTGATGTGTACTAGAAATTCTTTATATATATATATATATATATTTGTGCTAGTGACGTGCATGGATAACAGGGTAAGCCTAAGGCTGCAAGGGATGTGAAAAAATAATATTGTAAGCTTCGCCGATCTTTTTTTGTTACTCTTTTTTTGGGGGGGGAGAATTTTGGATATAATATAATACTCATAACCGGTCAGTAACGACCCGGTACTCTAGCGAACACTATATAACTCTACACTATCGGGTCGAATTTATAATTAAACAATCCACTCTCCTCTAGCAGGGAATCTAAATTGTTATTTCTCTAAATCGTATCCAAAAAATGATAATGCTTGAGAAAAAGCTCTCATATTGTTGAACATTGTACTTAAAAAAGTATTATACACTGTAAGAGAATTATAAATTAATTATGACCATGTTTATAATATTAAATTTTAAATTTAAATCCTATTATCTTAAAGCTGTTTATAATATACTCCCTTCTTTTTTAAAATGAGGAGGGTTCAAATGTTTTTATTTTTTTGTGCCATCATTAAGTCTCCAGTTTAAAACTTAAATGTTAAAATAAAATTGTTAGATATAATCTATATAATTCTCTCTATGCACATATAAAAAATATATTATTTTGATTGTTATTAAGAGCTTAAAAGGTTACATTGATGTGGATAATTTTTGGATATTGATTTTTAGCATATTGATTTATATGAAAGTAAAATTAACAAGTTATGATGTTTTTGCCTATGCAAAGAAAATAATGTATTTTGGCATATAAATTTTAACAATTTTATTATTAGAAGATTAAAAGGTACAACATAGATGTCCCAAAAGCATTGTCACCCATAACATGTCACAAACAATTGAGACATTTGAACCCTCTTCTTTAAAAATATCACATAGCACCCAGAACATGTCCCAATGGTGTAACCTCCTTGTAAACCAGTTTTTTTTCTAAAAGTATTACATAGTATTATAGCAAAAAATATAAAAAAAAATACATGTCCCAAAATACATATCCTTGAAAGATAGCAAGCAAACTCCATTTTTTTTTTTTTACTTTGCACAAGCCAAAATGTACAACAAAATCCCTTCTATCACATCTCTACTTGATGATAAAAATAGCAATAAGTAAAAAAACATATAACAAGCCTCAGCTCCATATACGCAAACCACCACACTGAAACTGCTATAGAAAACCTTTTCTGGCGACTCAGGTAATTATGCGGTGGTGGGACAGTATGGTCATGCATTTATACATGCAGTATACTTGCAGTGTCCTCTGGTTGAGTACTCAATTGAAGTATTTGCCATTTATCTATTATTATTAGGCCGGTCTCGCTTCCGGTTAAAGGGTGCATTCTGTGGTGAAGACATCCTTCCTAGAGTGGTCTGCCGCATTTCTGTCCACACATTATGTAAGAATAATTAGTTGTGAATTTTCATTGCGTATTATTCACCAAATTGCCATAAGAAAGGGTATAATGTCTCCTTTTATTTAGTTTGATCAGAAACACTAGTAAGAAATTTGCAATATTGTTAGTGTTGTTTCAAAGTACCAAAGCCTGCAGAGTAAATTACAAATCATAGGATGTGCAATTTGCAAATAAAAAAAATGTCGGTATAATCAGCAAAAAGCTCGCAAGTAAAATACCTCTTTGCCTTTCAAGCTCCTGGTCCAGTTCTTCTTTCCACTTCCTTCTTATAGAACTGCACAAAACCATTTTTTTTGCTATCAAGTAGGTTGCATGATGGCATTTCCAGGTAGTAATAAAAACAACACCTTTGATCTCGAGATCCTGGACCCCAACATGGATTACCCAATCTAACTTCAGAATCTTTCTGGGTCAAGCAGGTAGGTTTTGTATCCTAGACAAAGCCTTCTGACCAGTTGGTGTATTAATCAATTTTGTAATTTCATTGCAATTTTAGATTTAATGAGACAAGGATTAGGATCCATTGAGAACGACATTAGATACTTTTGTAGACATATAGATTTCTATAAAATTTTATAAAATTTAATAACATTAGATATTCCACAAAATGCAGTCATATATACAAAGGTTAACAAAATTCAAGTTGTTTAATGGATGGTAAAACTTGCATCAGATTTTATCATCTTTCATGTGTATGACTTAAAGTATAGATTGCATTCCAAGTTTCAAAATCAATTTCAAATGCTACTTGCACGGTCATCAAGATTGTCAATGGATCACAAACTCAGATGACCTGACCACTTGTCATCTCTAGATGTTGTGTGATGTTTACCTTGGGCTTAAAGGCTCTTGGATGTCTGAGTGATGTTCACGCGGGACCCACTCATTCAATTTCTGTGGGGAAGTAATCTCCTGCAAGATGTGGGTCCCCTCCACACTACACCTTGAACTACGCCGGCTGAAAATGCTGCCTGGGCTGACATTCCTTGAGGAACCTGATCGAAGAAGCATTGTTGGCAAGGCTGCACTGGAAATTTTGCTTGGGGTTGTAGGCGGAAGCTTTGAAGCATTTGTCACGTTGCCGTTGCTGTAATTGCTTATGTTCTCCTTGCACATACTGCTGATTACCTGTGCATTGCTAGCATTCAAAGAGTTGTAGAACTCTTCGTATAAAGGTGTTTGAAGCTTCTTCAGATCAAGTGCCTGATTATATAAAAAATTATTACGACATCAACAAGTCAACAATAAATGAGAGAATGGTACCAACTTAGGTTTTTGATGCAAGTGGTAGAGAGAATGGTACATACCTTTTCATCAAGAAAAGCTCTAATCTTGGACTCGATGACCTCATCATCATCCTCACAAACAGCATCGCTGGGGAAGGAGAATCCATTGGCACCGCTGCAGTCAACTTTTGAGGTACTTCTATTAACACCATCATGGTCAGCTGTAAGGTCTCTCAGGTGTTGTGAGCTCAGTGTTCTCTGCTCGGGGCTTATGTCGAACTTACAAGGCCATTTGTCCAGTGGCTCCGACATAGGATTGAAGCTCTATTGTAAGAAATATGACAAGCTTTATTAACCCAATGACCCAATATATTGATGAAGTCACAAATAACTCCCAACCACCATAGAATTGTCGAGTTTAATCAACTAATAGGAGCTATCTAGATTAAGCATCTCCAGTTTTCAAGCAAAGAGGACAGAGTTTTACGCATGCTTGTAATATTTCCTATTAGTTTATTTGGGAGAGGAATTATAAAATATTGACTTTTACAGTGTTAAGTGTCAGAGTATAAAAGAGAGACTTCAAGAGAAAAGTAAGATCTAGTACCGAGCCAATCACGGGGAAATCATCACCATCATCAAGCCGGCACATGTCATCATCATCATCATCATTACTGGTTTCCCATGCTGGCCTTGCCAGCGAAACCTTATCAGTCTCGGTGATCATGCCACTGCTTAATAATGTACAAAGATCAAAGAGTCCACTAAAAATGTAAGGTATCGTTGGGTAATTAGGCAAAATATGATTACAATCCAAGTATCAGTGTAGTTCCCATATAGTTGGAATAATATTAATACTGCTATAATTGCTAAACTTGAACAGATGTTTCCAGTGGAAGTTGGAACTATTGTATACAGTGAGGCGAGATAGATTTTGAGTTTCTATCATTTCTAAAATCTAGTTCAAACTTTGAAGGCATTATTGCCGGATATATATATACATGTCAAATAAATAAATAAGTAATGAAATAACAATAAAGAAAAAGGGTTCTCACATATTGCATGTCTGTGTTTTGTTTGTGCTTAGCACATTATTGCCGGATTCCTGTAGTGATAATAGCAGTCAGCATACAGTAGAAAAAACTTCTCCACATATACCCACAGAATATTTTAATGCCAAAAAAGGGTGGAAATTTCTGATTGCAACTTGAGCTGGTAGTCAAACTGTTGCAACCCCCCCTCCCCCAACACACACACACCTCCCTTCAAAATCAAGGCAATTAAATCTCATTGACCCTGAATATTTCAATTAATTAGGATTCAATCCAAAATAATTTTGCCTCATTTAATCCAATTGCAAAATTAAGCCTCAATATACCCTCAATTAACAAATTTGAAGGCAAAAAAAGAAGAAAGAATAGAAAAATAAAACCAAATAATGCTTTAATATTACTCAATTAAAGCTCACCTTGCTGCCTGCACGATTCAACTGATGGACATCTTCAAGTTGTCCCGTTACAAATGGATGCTGAGTGAAAACATGAACATACTTTGTTGATCATGTACTTATAACAAAATTATCTGAATTATTAAGGTAAAAGATAGTCACGCATGAAGTACCTGTAGTAAATCACTTGCAGTTGGGCGCAAGCCAGGTTCCCTGACACCACAAAAAATAACTCGATTTAGAAGTAGTTATGACATTTCCTCTCTGATACTGTTTATTTTTAGAAACTTTTTTTTTTCAATAAAGAATTAGGCTTTCGTTATGGCATCTATTTTGGTACACATAAAATAAAGAATAAGCAATTTATTTTTTGCTTTAAGCTTCTATTTGATTTTCTACAATATTTGTCCATGAGAATAAAATGTTCTTTAGTTTCAAATCCATGTAAAGTAATAAACCATAGGTCATTTAAAAAATAACAGGCAATGAACTAGAAACCATACTCCTGCAAGCATTTGAGAAGAAAATCCTTGGCCTCTGAAGAGAGGTGCTCTGGTATTGGTGGGTGTGACTTTGTGTTCCCCACATGAAATAAAGCAGCAACCTGAAATACATACAAGAACATACAAAAAAAGGAGGTAAATTGAAACAAGGATCAAGGAGTTTTAACAGGAAATTATGATGTATTGCTTATAAGCCGCCATTTTTTATAAATTATCCCAGTCCATCCATTCTGTTCTGTTTTCCTTAAATTAAGCCTTAGCTTTGTTATAGACACAGGTGGCCTTAAATGCAGTCTGAATGTCTCAGCAGTCAGTATAACATAAAACTCTCTCAGTTTACATTCAGAATTCAATTCACACTTAAGCCCAGAAAATGCATACCAAACTAGGTTAATTGAAATACTGATTTATCAACAGCATACCCATGGGAATAATCTAGGTTTTTGTGCTGTGAAAACAAAAAATAATGAGCTTACCTCTTGAAACTGGCCGTTCCATGGTGGCTTACCAGTAGCCATCTCAATTACCGTGCAACCCACACTCCAGATGTCAGCCGAGCTAATTCAAATTTGCAATTTATTAGAAGCATAAAAGAGCAAGGTGACAATTAGCAGAAAATAAGATATTTAAGAATATGTACACACTTACACTTAATATATATATTTATATATATATACATGTCCGACTTAATCAGGTGCTAACAAGATGGGTCTATTTAAAAGTATGATTGACCAACATATGGGCCTAAAAAGACTGCTAGAAATTTAGTTCCCAAATTCCCCATAATTCATTTTTCGTTACTTTTTTTTTGGCCGAGTTTAATTGAAGCTCAAAAAAGTTCTGGTAAATAGACTAATAAAGCACCTATTAAGCTTTATATTCAAAGGAAATATCTTCATGCTCCATTGATAAATTTAAAGAGAAGAAGTTATAACTGAAGAAAATAAGGAGATATGAGACTCTTACAAGCTATGGCTGGTCTGTACAATAACTTCAGGGGCCATCCAGTATGGCGTACCTTTCATTGACTTGTCAGCTGTCATCGTTGCCTAAAATTCATAATGCTTTGGTATAGATAGAAGAAAAAAATGAGGGGTAGTTTTGGAATATCTTAATAAATTCAGGAAGGAATGATATAAATGTTGCGGTTTGTGAGAGCATGAATTATTGTTTTAGAGAACATTGCCATTTTATAATTTTGCAGCTCAGCAAATTGAAAAATAAACCTTTAAACAATAACTGCAGAATCTAAAATCTCAAATATTTGCAAATATTTACCAAAACTTGCTTAGAAGCCCCAAAATCAGCAAGCTTAATACATCCATTATCACCAGAAGAATGTTTGCCCCCTGAATTGAAAGACGACAAAATAATGTGAGAAAACTTCTGCCAACAGCAAGTTGAATTAGTAATCATACAAATTGATTAGGAGTTATGCCTTTATGTCTCTGTGAATAATTTTGTTCTGATGGAGGTAATCCAGCCCTTGCAATAATTGCTTTGTGTACATTCTTATAACCTATTTTGATAAATAAAACACAAGAAGAAGAAGGTAAATTAAATTTTGACATCTTTTCATTCAAAGACCAAAGTCTTTAACAAAATTAAATGATACCCACAGCTTCAGGGAAAGATCCAAATTTGCTCAGCAAAGATGAAATGGATCCACCGGGAACAAACTCCAACAGGATATTCAATGTGTTTTCTTCTCTGACAGTACCCAGGTATCTCTGTTGCGAAAAATGGAAAAGAAAAAAATGCTCAGAAATAATGATTACAATTTCACAATCAAGAAATAATGCAAAAATTGAGTAATAAGCCACTTCACTTACAACAATGTTTGGATGCGAAAGGCTTTTCAGAAGCTTCACTTCTTCCTCCAGTTCCCTTATATGAGCCTATACAGAAAAAATACAAAACCCTCACAGTAACACAAATGATAGCACGCACAAATGACCTCTAGTTTTGAAATAGAAAAATAAGCTTACTTGGGCTTTCTCTTTAGAAGCATTGCTCGTCCCAATCAAAACCTAGATAAAAGAAATCAAATCCAAGTCTTCAAAATCAAGAATAAAAAACAAATTGACGCCCCAATCCAGATCCCAAATAAGCATCCTAACCTGTTTCACGGCAAGCAACTCTCCAGAATCAAGATTCATCCCCATGAAAACCTGGCCAAATGCTCCACATCCAATCATTTCTCCTTTTCTCCACCGGATTTGAGGTGGCATCTCCTCCTTCATAGGTGCGGCTGAGACAGTGGCCGCCATGGTTAGCCGCCTTAACGGGCTTTTGGGTACAAACCCCAAACCCAATCCAACCCGTGATTTGCGGATGCATGAACCAATCCGATCAACAATACTGGTGTTAGGAGGATCGTCAGAGCTAGGGTTTGGTCGAAAGACGAGGGAACGGCGCACCGATCCGAAGAGATCTTGCACAGATCCGAACAGACTTTCTCTTCTTTCATCACCCAAATCTAGGGTTTTAAGGGTTTCTATTGTTGCTTTGTGGCACGCGATCTAGCAGAGAGGAAGTAGTTTTCGTAACCTTTCCTGATTTTCTCACGGTAACTCACAGGGTAAGGAGAGTGGAGACTCGAGAAGGGGCGATTGATTCTTGCTTTGGGTTTTGAATTTGTGGGTGTGTATGACGAAAATGCCCCTGACGACCGTTGGAGAGATGGGAAGTTCTATTTTCTAATCGGGGGGAGCCGGTGGGGTGTAGGTGTACAGCGTGTACTAAAAAATAAAAGAAATTAAAATAATAATAATGACGGATCTAGCCACTTAAGTGGGTTTGACGCGCCTCAATTGGGAATGTTTGGGCTTAAAAATCTAGTTTTATTTTCTCCATTTCCGTAAAACTGGAGAGCTTCTTTGTTCTTTACCTCCATCACTATCACTAAATATAAAATAAAAAAAAAGTGTTTTAGACTTTAACCTTTTTCTTTTTATGTGTTGCCACTTGCCAGTCCTAGAGGTGTCAATAGGTACAATACGGATCGAGTGAAGATATTTTCATATCCGTACTAATTATGATAACAAAAAAAAATATTTGCTCTTATCTGTCTTTTCGAATACCATACGGATCGGATAAACAGATAAAAAAGTGTCATTAACATCTTGATTTGTGTTTTTGATATTATATTTTCAAAACAAGAAAAAAAGAAAAAACTAAGATGAATACAATTGATTTGTATTATGAAAATTTAATAAAATACAAAACTTTATTGTACCATGTATCATTTCATATAAATATATATCTATAATTTTATCTTTAAAGATGATCTTATATGATAACGGATAAGATAATGAAAAAAATCATTACTTTTATCCGTATCTAATAAGTTAATAAATTTATTTTTTACCTTTATTTTATATGTACCTAATAAGTTAATGAATTTGTTTTTTACCTTTATCCGTGTAAACACAGATACGATACAAGTAAAGTAAACGGATAAAAGGATGTCATTGACAACCCTAGTTGCCACTATAATTATCATCTTAAATATTCAGTTGATAGGCTTCATTATTTAATTTGTATGTTTAATTTGAATAGAAAGTGCTTAACCGGAAAAATAAAACAACGAAAAGGCTGGAAAACAAACATAAAATTAACAACAAATGAGCATTGAACCGGTTTCGACCGAATCAAATGATAAACATATTTTATTATTTAATTTAAAAGTATTAATAAACATTTTTATAGATGTTATTTTTAAACTTATTTAAATTTATCATGAACCGGCGGAGATAGTAAGAGTAAAAGGTATCAATTGATGTCCATCTTTTTTTTAATTTTGCACTTAAATATGATATTTTATATAATTTGAAATAAAACATTATGATTACTGTAAAATTAATTCTTATATTTTTATTTTGAAAATTTTATATAATTTATGCTTAATGTGTATTTGACTCTCATAATCTAATAGTTTGAGTTTGTCTCTGGTTATGTGTACTAAGAAATTATTATCAAGTAAAACAAAAGTAGTATGTACTTAATTAAGTTTAAGGCAGTTGATGAGTTTAGTTTTAACAATTTTAATTAATTTAAACAATGAATCTAAATTATTAAAATTAATTTATTAGTAAGTAATATATTTATGAGGGTTCCGATGTTCCATTACTTTCATGTTTTAATTATATCTCACATTTTTTGTCACTCTCCGGCGGTCGGGCTGGGCAAGCGATGCGACAGAACGACATCCTCGCGTCCCTCCGCCGTCCTATCAACTTACGTCGCAATATAAATAAGCAGAAATAATACGAAGTCAGCTATAAAGATGAATAATCAGTTATTTAACGACTCAGCTTTTCTATAATTGACTTAATAACAGTAAACAACTATTTCAATAAGATTGGATTAATCCACATGATTAAAAACAAGATTACGTATGCATATTTAACCGATAGTATTCATTGGGTCTAGGTTTTCAATAAAATCAATTTCATTTCAGTTGGAATCCCTCAAATAAGCAATTTTTAGTATTTTCAGTATTTCCAGTCCACTAAAAACAATTTCAGTATCTAGACCCTATATTCCAGTTAAATATGCTATCATAAACCGATTACCTAATTCAATAGCAAATAAACAAACAAATCGAGAACACAGATTATAGATAGATCTTGTTACCTGATAGTGATCAATTTAGAAATCCAATTTGAGATACAACACTTGTTCAGAATCAACGCGACGTAATCGAAATTCCAATCGAATATACAATCAAAATATTTCTATTTTTCTTCTCTCTTTCTCTTTTATTTTTCTTTTCCTTTCTTTCTCTGTTTTTATTTTTTTAACCGAGACATATGAAGATGGAAACAAATTAAAAGGGTGTTAAGGAGATGAATGCATGGAGGCCACGTGGCCTTAGTGCCACGTTGGTTTTTATATTTATCTTTTAACATTTAAACCTTGTAATTTTTTTAATATTACAAATAAATACAAAATAATTAAAAATGCAGGGTGTTACATCTTTATTTCTAATTTTAAAGTTTGAATAGACGATTTGAACCATTCAATATGATATCTCATATTAAAATGTGCTTGGAGACCAAATTTTATATTTTTTTTATTTTTACTATTTTTTAAGGTAGGTACAAACTCACTATTTTTCAAACAAAAATTGGACCATTTAAAAATAATGATTTTGTATCTATTTTAAAAGATAGTAAAATTTTATCTCCAAATACATTTTAATATAAATATAATATTGAGCGGTTCAAATCGTCTGTTTTAACTTTAAAATTGAAAATAAAGATGTGAAATATGATTAGAACATGAAAGTCATGAGGCATTAGAGCCCTCCTCTATATGTATATACTAAATTTATTAATTTTTTCCTATGGGCTTTTTATCAAAAAGATACTATTAATTTTATTTACCGTGAAGTACAGGTAGGAGTGTAAACGGAGCGGATAATGCTAATAACTTATCTGTATCTACTTTTTAATGAGCAGATATGAATATGAATACAGATAGTAAACAAATATCAAAAATTAAAATCATATCCGCCTTAAATAGATATAGATACTGAGCAGATTATCCACGGATACGGAATCACCGAATACAAAACGAATTGTCAGATATTGCGTTATATAAACTTTAAAATACATATATTAATTAACAAAATTTAAATATTAAAACAAATGAATAATTAATCCACAAAATTATTCGATATGTTTATTTGAATTCATATCAAGAGAAAATTCGAACCGATTTATTTATTTGTTACATCTGACCTCTTAGAGAGAAAGGTGGGCCTAAAGACTAGAGTGCATCTAAATACAATCCTCACGTTTGGTTGTGACTTAAAGCAAAGGAGGCCTAAATTGGTTATTCCAACTTAGGTCGGTCTAAATTATTAATGTTTAGTTGAGGCCTAAAGTTAAATCATAACTTAAACTATCCCTTGTTTGGTTAGAGTTGGTAGAGGACTAAAGTTTTGAAATCCTAAATTGATTAATTATTTATAATAAGATACTAATTATATAATATTAATATATTAATAATAACTGTAATATATTATATATTATTCTAAAATTTATTTAATATATTAATAATATAAAATATTAATTATAAATTAATAATAATTATTAATAAAACGATACTAATTATATAATTTTATTAAAATAATTATCTAATATATTAACAATATAAAATATTAATTATATAATTATATATTAATAATAATTATTAATAATAAGATACTAATTATATAATATTAATATATCAATAACAATTATAATATATTATAATATATGATAATAATGATTTACTATATTAACAATGTTAATTATTAATTATATAATTATAAAATAATAATAATTATTAATAATAAGATACTAATTATATAATATTAATATATTAATAACAACTATAATATATTGTAATATTATTATAATAATTATTTAATATATTAACAATATAACATATTAATTATATAATTACATATTAACAATAATTATGAATAAGAAAATATTAATTATATAATATTAATATAATAATTATTTAATATATTAACAATATAGGATATTAATTGTATAATTATATATTAATAATTATTATTAATAATAAGATACTAATGAGTTAGGCTAATATGACACTAGTGTTATATAAAACTAAATAACACCACATCTTAAACCCTTAGATCTGCTTTAAGATCCGTAATATTCGCTTTTACTGTTCAAGCACTTCATTTTGTACGGATCTTAAAGCAGATTTAAGGATTTAAGATGTGGTGTTATTTAGTTTTATATAACACTAGTGTCATATTAGCCCAACTCGATACTAATTATATAATATTAATATATTAATAATAACTATAAAATATTATATATTATTATAATAATTATTTAATATATTAAAAATATAACATATTAATTATACAGTACTATATATCGTTAATAAGATACTAATTACACAATATTAATATATTACAAGAGATGGGCTACGGTGAGTTGCGATGTAAAGCGACTATTTTACCTCACACTCATATTTTGCGATTTGAAAATCCAAATGACGATTTGAACTGCTCAACATGATCGCCATATTGAAATGTGCTTGGAGACCAAATTTTACATTTTTTTTAATTTTTTTACTATTTATTAAGCAATTTTGAAAATCATTGATGCGATGGTTCAGAAATTTTTATTGTTTTTTTACTGTTCATAGCAAAACAACAGTTTTCAAAATTGCTTAATAAATAGTAAAAAAATTCAAAAAATGTAAAATTTGGTCTCCAAGCACATTTCAATATGGAGATCACATCTAACGGTTCAGATCGGTCGTTTGGACTTTCAAAGTGAAAATACGGCGTGAAGTAGAAACGCGTTTTACTTCGCAACTCACCGTAGCCCATCTATATATTACAATATTATATAATAATTATTTAATATATTAACAATATAACATAATAATTATATAATTATTTATTATTAATAATTATTAATAAAAGGATATTAATTATATAATATTATTATAATAATTATTTAATATATTAACAATATAAGATATTAATTATATAATTATATGCTAATAATAATATACTAATTATATATAAATCAAATATTGTTATAATCATTCAAGTTAGATCACGAGGTGGAATAAAAATTAAACCACCATATGAGTGGTTTAATTTAGGCCGGCCTAAATATTGGCTTATGCCATCTTAGTTCAGCTCAATTAAGACACGTTTGATGAAATAACAAGATCTAAACTCCTTATTTCATCGTTTAGGTCGCAACCAAACATGGTGAATAAGCCTAAAAATCCAGTCCATTTCCACCTCACTTAATAACAATAGAAGGGATAAGTTGAGATGTTATATAATACGTTCTTTTCAGACGGTAAATACTAAATAGCAACTTTCTGAATGGGTCCGCAGCCCAAATAATGGGATCCGATTGGAATTCAGATGTATTCGGATATTCCCTCTGTTTATCAATTTTTGAAGATACTCGTATATGTATCCGTGTATTTTTTTCCTCTTTTAATAAATTATCCGTATATATATCGAACCCGTATTCTCTTAGGTATTGCATCATTATTGCAGAGGATCACTTACTTTACGGTTTGAAATTAAATCTCAACCGGCTTGGGATTCGGGTCACTGTAGGGGGCTCCATTTTGGATTTTGAGATTCGTGCCAAGTTAAAAAGTACAGTTCAGATTTAGTAATTGTAAAAGATTTCCTTATCAGGTATTGGAGAGAATGTGAATTCATATATATCCGGATACTATCAGTTCTGTTTTATTCGGATACAGAAAGTAAAAGTAAACGGATTCGGAGCGGATAATTCAGATCCGTTTTCACAGTACTGATTTGGTAAAAAGCGTAGGCCGTAGGGACATGTACTCGTGAATGGAATTTACAACTATCAACCGAAACCTTGACCAAAGTAAATAAAAATATCTGGGCCGTTGAGTTTCTCAGCAGCTGAATTCTTTTTTGATCTGTCTAGAAACTCGATGGTAGAATAACATATATTTTTTTTATTTACATGGTTTCTGTCAAAAACCGGGTTTTAACATTTTTTTTATTTAATTAGAAACTTTTCATGATTCTTTTATTTTTTCAATTAAAATATTATAAATATTTGTATATTTCTTTTAAAAATAGATGTAATACTATATAATTTAATTTACTAGAAAGACTACAACAAATAATTCCGGTCAATATTTTTCAGTCGGAATTTTTTGCAGCGGTAAGAAAAATAAAAATAAAAATTTGTGTGTTATTGAAAAAATAAAAATATTTTAAATATGAGTTATTGATCCTGGTTCAAAAGTCATTTATGAGCAAATAAAGAAATTATTGTGGTCCTTCTAATACATTCAAATTCTAAATTATTCTATCTATTTTCTTAGAACTGATTTTTAAAAAATATTTAAATATCAAAAATATAAAATTGCTTATAGAAAATTAGATGGAGCACCTTAGAATTTGAATGTATTAGAAGGACCACAATAATTTCTTTATTTGCTCAGAAGTGATTTTTGAACCGGGATCAATATCTCAAATTCAAAACATTTTCAACTTTTTTCAGTAACACACAAAAAATTATTTTAATTTTTCTTCCAGCTGCAAAAAACCCCGCCTAAAAATGTTGACCAAGTTATTTGTTATAGTCTTTCTAGTAAATTAAATTGTATAATATTCCATGTATCTTCAATGAAATATAAAAATATTTCTAATATTTTAATAGAAAAAAAAAAGGTCATAAAAATTTCTAATTAAATAAAAAAAACATATATGTTAAAACCCGGTTTCTGATAGAAACTGTGTAAATTAATTTGGTTAAAATTATATTATTTGGCCATCGAGTTTCTCAGCGATCCAGAAAATAATTCAGTAGCTAAGAAACTCGGTAGCCTGAGCATTTTTTAAATTTCTAAAAAATTGTGGATATTTGTATTAATTTTTATTTAATATTGAATATTAATAAAAATTTCAGAAAAATGAATGGTTGGATTGTATTGTGAGAATTATCATAGAAAATTATAGAATTATCATAAAAATGATGGACAAAATCATATATATATATATATATACAGCCCAACAAATTTCTATCTGTCTTATGTTGTAGTTATTCAATTCAGTTCATCATTAAATTGAATATTACATCTTAAGTTATACACATTAAACGTCCACACGCTATATGTTACATTAATGTTCAATAAATTATATAATGCATATGACGACTTTTAATTCAACATAAAATTGACAATGTACAATACAAAATTATTTCACATTTGTTCAATGTTGAATTAATAATCCAACAAATCAAAATATAAAAACATAGACACGTAATGGTTTTTTCATTGTTTGATTATTCATGATCTCGTACAAAATATTATTCGGCTAGTACGAGATAATACGGGATAAGAATAATATGAGCATGGAATCTTAGAATTCAATTTAAAAAATCTCATGGGTAAAAATCACGTCGGAGTATATACGGAAATGAATCCGTCATTTTTATTGATATCTAATATTAAATAAAACTTAATACAAATGCTTAGGATTTTTCAGAAATTTTAAAAATTTCCAGGCCACCGATTTTCTCAACAGCTGAATTCTTTTTTGAGCTGCCCAAAAACTTGACAGCCGAATAACATAATTTTTTTATTTACATGGTATTTGTCAGAAATCGGGTTTAACATCTATGTTTTTTATTTAATTAGAAAATTCTGTGATTCTTTTATTTGTTTCTATTAAAATACTATAATTTTTTATATTTCTTTGAAAATAGACGGAATACTATATAATTTAATTTACTAGAAAGATTGCAATAAACGGTCAACATTTTTCAATCGAGATTTTTTGCAACTATAAGAAAAAATAAAATATTTTTTGTGTCTTACTAGAAAAAAATAAAAATATTTTAAATAAAAAAATTATTATGTTCCTTCTAATACAATCAAATTCTAAGTTATTCTATCTATTTTCTTATAGGTAATTTTAGAAAAATATTAAAATATTAAAAATATAAAATAGCTTCTAGAAAAATAGCAAAATAGATGAAATATCTTGGAATTTAAAAGTGCTAGAAGGACCATGATAATTTCATTATTTACTTAGAAGTGACTTTTAAACCGGTATCAATAATTCAAATTCATTTTTTTTTTACTTTTTCTAGTAACACAAAAAGAAATATTTAAATTTTTTTACAGTTGCAAAAATTTCAACTGAAAATGTTGATCGAAATTATTTGTTGTGATCTTTCTAGTAAATTAAATTATATAATATTTCATTTATTTTCGAAGAAATATAAAAAATATAATATTTTAATTAAAAAAAATTCTAATTAAATAAAAAAAAACATAAATGTTTAAACCCGGTTTCTGACATAAACCATGTAAATCAATTTGGTTAAAATTATGTTATTCGGCCATCGAGTTTTTCGACGGCTCAGAAAAAAATTCAGTCGCTGAGAAACTGGATGGCATGAGCATTTTTAAAAATTTTGAACAATTATGGGTATTTGTATTATTTTTTATTTAATGTTGAATATTAATAAAATTTTCGAGAAATAAATAGTTCGATTGTATTGTGAAAATTATCATAGAAAACTATAGATTTTAGATTGTATATATGTTATATTATATCTACATTCTCTTAGTGGTATTGCTATTGTCAATAATATTATATATATAATTTTTTGGAAAAAAAAGATGAAAATCAAGCCTTTAAATTTCGTACTCTTGTTAGCACAATAACTGACAACTTTCATCTGAGTTTCGAACCCATAACCTCTATATTAGAGATCACGTGTTTTTGTCATTAGATCAAAATCTAGTTCTTATGTTATATATTACTTAAGATTAAAATTTACTTTGATTGACTATATCTCTATCAATATAATTTGTTGAAATATTACTGGGCTAAATATATAACTTCATTCAACACTTTTTAAAGATAATTTATATGCTACTATATAGTGAGGTGACACAAAATATCCGTGATTAATATTCTTTTGTCAATTTCACACAAAAGATCACTGCCCTTGGTGTGTTGGAAAAAAAAATTGAGGTTTAAAACTTCAAATGAATTTTAAATTTCTCATGAAAATTATGACGTGGCACGGATAAAGCAACCCAATTTTTTTTCTTATGATAGTTAATCGAACACCATTTTGGAATTAAATTCCATTGAATTTTCATTGAACTTTCAGTGGAATCCTAACCTGTCCTAAAATTTATAAAATTTTCTTTTTTCATTCTTGACATGGAACAAAAGCAACAGGACAGTTTATTGTTTGACATTCAGACTTTTCGAATATCAAAATCAAATGGTTCTGAAAAAGTACTGCATCAAAAATATTAATTCTTTTTACAAAAGTCTAATTTTTTTTTTGGCTGAAAAACCGTAGGCAATTTTATTGATAATTTTTTTTTTTTACAAAATAGTTGTTACATAAGATTAGAATCAGTGTCTAAAAACATACAGATAAATAAAACAAAGAATACACAGGAGTATGAACATCTTGTGAACACAAATGATAATGCTTGCTTGATTAGCATGATAGGAGTCTAACGATGATTTCCTCTGTACTCATGTCACTGCCGAAAAGGCATTGAATCCAAACATCAAAAATCTGATTTTGATTTTGGATGTCGCAATTATTTCACTTGTTGACTCAAAACCGCAAGCATTTTTTTGGTCCTATCAAGTGCCTAATTTTTTCAGACTGTTCAATGAACATTATTTGTTTTCTTATTTCAATTATTCTTAAATTTTCTTGTACCCAGTTAATTAGGTCTTTTTGTAGTTAATATATGTAGACTAATTAACAATTATAAGCAAGTGAACTCTGGTTGTTTCTTATCAGCAGAAATGTTATTACAAAAAGCATTCTTCACAAGAATAGGAGTGCGTATCCTCTGAGATATCTCATATTTTGCATCACCGACGTGTCCGGTGCCTATTCGGGAATAGCGCAGGGAGCCAGTATTATTTGAGCTGTGAGATTCAGACATAATGTATTGAACGGTAGCGAATTCTAAGAATAGGGGGGTAAAACACAAAAAAAGGTTAATAAACGCATTCAAAACATTTATTAATATCATTTAAAAAAAAGCACCACTGGAATTAGAGAATTCAAAAAATATCAAGCCTTCAAGTTAATTTGCAGTTCCTAAATATCAATAATATAATGTATTACAGTGTATTTTTGAAAGACTCAACATCAATCTGTTGCCCCTCTAAAAATGAAGCCACATATTGACTTAAAAATTATGTTATTCTTTGAAATCTTCATAATTTATATATATATATATATTTTTTGACAGTGGTATTAATAAATTTTTTGATAAACGCAGCACAAAGTACATATCGATTTTGATTCTTTGAAGGTTGTATAGGCTTATACGGAATGCACCAGGTACACATAACTAACTGAAATAACATGAGAGAAAAGTCGAAACTAGATCTGCTGTGATCCATAGGAATTGTAGGACCCTGCTATTCTAAATCTAACCTTTCATTTTTTTGGAATGCACGAATTCCAATAAAATTTGTTTATATACACGGATCTCAAAACAAATAAAATGTTAGATTTCGATAGCAGGGTCCCTACGGATCACAGCAAATTTATTTCCGAGAAAAGTATACAAGTTCTCCAGGAGTCTGTGTCCCCCCAGGTACCTGAGCTACAATCTAAAAAAACAGACGGTCTAAATTAATCTCAGCTGAGTCAAATTTGATCCGGTGCTTATGGAAACTGCAGGGCTGTGCTTTAAGATTCATGCCAAGTAAAAATAACGGTCCGGATTTATCATTTTGACCTCAGGTACCTGGGGTGATACGGATTCGTTCTCTAGGGCTCTGGTGCTAGGCTCGTCCTCCCAGAAGGCGATGAACGGTGTCCAGGTCATTCTATTTTTCGGTGAAGAAGATCGAGCGGTCCCGGTTGCTTCCAGTTCTCCATTCGGAAACTGGTTTTAATCTTTCATTAGGCGACACATGCTGACATTCACGTGTGATGTGGACTGCTCCATGGAATTCAGATCCAGTGCAAACCTGACTGTGTAGAATGAGATCTCAATCGTCCATTTTTATATGACACGAATAAGGGGAAGAATCTTAAAGTAGACCCCACATTCCAAATAGATAGGTCCGGCTGTGAGCTTGTCTAAATGATTTCGCTGTTCAGCTTGTATTGCATAGATTTCTTTTAACCCAATAACAATCAGATACAACTCGCTATATAGAAGTTTATACAATTACTGCTATGAGAAAAACAACAAGAAAAAGTTGGTCGCTACGAACCGACGGATTCAAGTCGTGCACAATCTTGACAAGATCTAGTGGTTTAGAAGCAAAGACGAGAAGTGTCCTTTGTCGTCCTTGGCTGTTCCCCAGCGTTAATAGAGTGCGTATCCTCTGAGATGTCTCATATTTTGCGTGACGGACGTGTCCAGTGCCTATTCGGGGAAAGCGCAGGGGGCAGTATTATTTGAGCATTGAGATTCGTGCAAAAGTATTTAAACGGTTAAGATTTTCGAAAAAGTCACGCAAAATATGAGATATCTCAGAGGATGCGAATTTGCGTTAATAAGGGCAAATTTTTTTTCGTTAACTAATCAGAGGCATCATAATTCATAAGAAAAATAGTTCTTAAAATTTAAACTAATTAAAAGCAAACTCTTATTGGCCAATAGCTAAAGTAAACGAGGTTGCACAAAAATTGAAAAACAAGGACGGAGTTAAAAAAATGTTCAGCAGGAGTCAGTAATAAATATATGTAGATATTATATCATAAAGCTAATTTCGCTCTATTAATTTTCAAAATGCTGGGGAAAATAATAGTGAGCAGTTTTATAAAAATATGAGACATAATTTTGAATTACTGTTTATAACTTCTACTTAAGTAAATAAAAAATCATATAAATTAGTTCGATTTTGTCAAAAAAAATTGAAGGTGAATTGACTCCTATTTATATCAATTATTTATCATGGACAAGTTCAATTTAATGGTACTGATGATGAAAATAGTGAAGGCAGCGCTTGAACATTCGAAATCTGACATCCAAGTATTTTTTTTTTCCTTTTTAGGTTTGATCTAGGAAGAAAAAATATTAAAAAGTATATTTTATGAGGTGATTCCAATATCTCATGTTTTTCATACATCATTATGCTTTACATTTTATATTTTTGTTTTCAAAGTTCAAATTATTGATCCGAACTGTTCAACATGATATCTATACTAAGATATGTTAGAAAACCAAATTTTATAATTTTTGAAATTTTTATATTATTTTTATAGATAAGTACAAAATCACTGTTTTTGAAAATGGAATTTCATACCTATTTTAAAAAAAATAGTAATTTTTTTTTCACAAATTATAAAATTTCATCTCCAAACATATTTTAGTATAGATATCATGTTGAGCAGTTCAGATCAACAGTTTAGACTTCAAAAATAAAAATATATCCTTACTACTAATATCACGTTGGATTTTTTGGGACCCAAACCTCTATTTGTCCAGAGAGGATCTGAGCCGTTCATTCTATGAATCTCAGCCCCTCATCAAAAATACATCTCAATCACAGCCATTAATCACTAATTTCGATTTTATATAATGGTTTCATATGTCAAACGTGTAGAAGTCTATATTTAGTGAGTTCCACCCATGCTACATGCAATGCCACACAGAAAATGTATCACGGAATCTCCTTTTTCTCTCTTTTTTTCCACGCGTTTTCTCATTTCTCTATCTCCACGCGTTTTCCTGTTGCCCCTTTCTCCTTTCCAGCGACGCCACAAAAGAGGATAAAACATCGCCGAACCCTAGACCTTAATTTTCTTCTGGTTCTTCGATCTCCGCTCTGAAACGAACAAAATAGCCTCGCGCTGGTTCTTCGATCTCTCCCCTGAAAAGAAGTTCTGAGCCGCGCAAATTCAAATTGAAAAGAAGAAAGATTCCGCGCAAATTCAAATTGGGACGACATCGGTTCTTCGATCTCTCAATGGATTTGACAGGTAATTATCCCGCCATTGCAAGTTCAAATTCAACCGACTCTTCTATCTATATATATCAATCAAATTCGTTAATCTCAAATGGCAGACCTGATTTTACCCTTTCCTGAACTTGTATTCTGAAATCTCAAATCACACACATACCTGATTTTACCACTGTACTGGTAAGTGAATTTGTATTCTGAAATGAAATCAGAGACAGAGATGCATAGAGAGAGAGATAAAGAGAGGAAGAAGAAAGTTTCTAAATGAATTTGTTAGTTTTTGGGTTTGTGTTTAGGGTACATACCTGTGATATTTAGGGTTTGTATTAGTACATACAAGTCAATGGTTTGTATTAGTACATACAAGTCATTGGTGTACATCACAGGTCTGTGTTTAGGGTTTGTGTTTAGGGTACATACCTGTGAGTTTTAATGCTAAAATTACAGTACATACAAGTCATTGTGACACTAATTATTTACAGTTTGAATATAATTATAATTAGGCAATAGCTTTAATTATCATCCATATCAGATTTTGCTGGGAGTGAAGACACATTGAAGGGCAAGACAACTGGAGCTCAGGGAGTGCCATCGCCTTTAGGTAATGGAACCAGTCAAGGCTGGTATGGGTAAAAATACTAAATGGAAAACAAATTTTGTGGGTTAGACAAGGTTATAGTACTTCTTTTTATGAATTGTTGATTGTTGAAGCATGATTTAAATCTTGATTTAAAAAAAATGATGTTAAATTTTCTTTTGAAAATTATTCTGGTACTTTGTTGTGCATTTTTTTTGGTGAAAAAGCATTGTATTTACTGTTGCAAAGGCCCAATAATACTCAAAAAACGCAATTTACACCATAAATTTATATAGTCTTTACACATATACTTTACATTGTAAAATAGTAGATTCTTTAATAGTTTCTTCTTTTTAAAAGGAAAACCATAGGATAACAGTAACAATTAGTGAATTTAAAAAATTGATAGTATAGAAGGGTTACATCAGAGTTGTAAGGTACAAGGGTATTTGGGGACATGATATATTGCTGGTACTGGTACAGTGGCTGGTACAGTGGTACTGGTACAGTGGCTGGTACAGTGGTACTGGTACAGTGGCTGGTGCAGTACATACAAATACAAATCATCTAAAAACATAATTATTTATACCCTTGCATACACTACAACCAATGCCTCTCTCTTTTTTTATAAAAAAAAAAAAAAAAATTATACCTCACTTGCTCATGGTGAAAACTTTGTCGGGCTTTGTGGATTCAGTCAGTAGTATAGCCCTATGTGTAGTATTTTATTGAAAAGCAGTAAGATGCATATTCATAGTTTTCTTGTTGAAATTCTGACTAATGGATCTCCTGCTTTCTGTTGCCACTTGATTCGGGGCATTGCCTCTTTTAGTATCTGTGAAAATTTTACCTTCTATATTGGTTTTTCAGTGCACGGTTAAACATTGGTGTAAGTAAATTTAAGGTGTAGATTGCACTTTTTGAGTATCTAAATAGTTTGCCAAAGACCAATGCTAACACAATTTTTTACATCCTCTACTGTAAACCCTTGCATACACTACAACTAATGTCTCTTTAGTAAGTGGCAACTACTACAACTACACCTTCTTTAGTCTATAATCTTTAGTAATACATAAATGAAAGACTAAAAGGTATAATTTTCTTACATAAATGAAAGACTAAGAGGTATAATTTTCTTCCGTATTATAATGTTTCAGTCTGTTGCATGTACAAAAGGGTCACTGACTTTATGAATAATCCTTTCTTTTATACCCATTTTGTAGATATTGGCACAACATCTAAAAACCGTTCTTCTAGGCCTCAAGTCTTGTGCAAGTGCCCAGTTAACATCAGTAGCAAAGGAGCTTGCAGCTTATGGTGATGTTGTGGAATCAAAGGTATGTGTTGTCTAAAATTAAATAATAGAATAAGAAAGAACTGTCGGATCTAAAATTTTGTATTTGTTGATGGAAAACTCTTATGTGTTTTTAAAGAAGTAGCTACAAGTCCATAGCAGTGAGGTCTCAGTAAAGGGTATAGTGGATTTTCTATCCTACCTAGATGGTTATGCAAAAATATTATTCGTTTTTCACACTATCTACCCCATAATTGGGTATTGTAAGTCTTAAAATAAGTGGGATATTCACAATATGTTATACGAAGTCATAAAACCAAGTGGAGTACCAATATACTCTAAACCAAGTGCAACACCAATATACTGTACGAGGGTACTATCATAAATTAAGTATTCCCTCTCAGTTGGTGAAATTCATTCATAATTTGCCATGGGTGAGGCTATGTTACTATGCATAGCACAGATTGGTATGCGCTACGGATCAATAATTTCATTTTCAATGTTCAAATAGTCAATCTGAACCATTTAAAGTGGTTTCCCTAGGAAAATGTACATGCAGTCTAAATTTTCCATTGTTTACTATTTTTCTGGATAGGTAGAAAATCACTACTTTTGAATGGTCTGAGAATCTTCATATCAAATAATTACCTACCTATCTAAAAAAATGTAAACAATTCTAAAAAATATAATATTTGATCTACAAGTACATTTTCATATGGAGATCATGTTAAATGATCCAGATTGATTGTTTGGACTCCTAAATGAAGATATTGATCCATAGTACGGACCAATATGCGCTATGCATAGTATGCAACCTCACTCATTTGCCATTTAAGTTGATCTCCACCACCATAACTCTCATGTACCAACAAAGATTCTAAGAATAGAGGATATATACTTGCTGGCAGAAAGCGTTGCTTGTTCGGTACCAACAACAAAGAGAAATAATCGGCCTTCAAATAGGAAGGCCAGACAGGGACTGATGGACATGCAAATTGTTCATTCAATACAATTTTTCAAGCTTGTTGTTTTAGTTGAGCTGTGACCCAAAAATCAGTATCACTAAACTTTCTCTCTCTTAGTTACTGAGTTTTTGAACAACACAAAAAAAATATAATAAAATGCATAAGGTCTTTTGTACTAGACTCTGACATGAGGATGAAAAATACCCTCCAAACTTAGTTGAATCATTAAATTCACTAATTGTTAGTGTTGTCCTATGATTTCTCCCCTCATGTTGTGGCTTTTTCTGGGGTACACTAGGCTGGCCAATGTGTGTTTTAAACAGTGCATTGACATTGTGTATTTTCTCCACTGTTTTGTATAATTTTTTCATGTTTAGGGTATTATTTGGATGATTCTAAGGCTGTAGGGTGCTGTATTTTTTTAAGGGTACCCTTGTTTTAGGAAAGTAAAATTCAGGTGATTAGAAAGGGCAAAAGGATAAACCAGAAAACTGCTTTTTCGCTCTGTTAGTGCCTGGTAAGATTGCACATGTTTTGTTGCTCTTGAGGTCTTCAATTATGGCATCTTTTTCATATCCAAATCTCAAGAGCATTATCCGCTCTGTATTCGTTCCGTTTATACCCCTATTTATAGTTAATTTTATATTTTATATTTGTTTGTCATGGGATTAAATTCTTCTTTACTTGAGAAAGATTTTTTGATGTTTTCGATGAACTGGTACCCTAGAATTGAACTTAGGTTTGATGTTTTTGATGTTTTTCGTCTCTGCTGAGGTACTTTTTTCTTTTTCTTTATATTTTTGTCTTTTTTACTGTTTTTGAGAACACCCTCAGCTGATAGCTCTCGGATTGGTTTAAGTTTAAGTAGGCAGTCAAGCATCCTTTCAGTTTCACAATTTCAGTCACAAGTTCTCGGATTGATAGTCCATCATGAAATGCATCCTTTCAGTTTCACAATTTCTATGTTGTCACATTTTTTTTTTTTATAAATTTTCCCTGCATATTGAATATTGATCTTACCTTAAAGGATGCATTTAGAGTCAACACAAAGTTTTACTATTTTTTCACATTTTCACAACAGACAGATTGTGTAAATAAACATAAAGTAATACTATAAATTGGTCAATAACTATAAATGTCATGATATAATTGATCAAGGGGACTATAACTCCATATGTGATTTTTTTGCATATTTCCTCCACCTCTATTCTTTTTGTCCAAACTATATAGCTCCTTCATTTTGGATGATTTTAGCTGATCCAATCTCTTTACTTCTGCTTCAACCTATTTTTTTGTTTTCAGCGTGTAAATAAATTTGAGTAAACCAAAAGAGTTGTACAAATTTAATCCAAAAAAAACAGACAAACCGTACTATTTCATGTCCTGGATTCCATTTCTGCAAAAACTTTCAAAGAGATGTTGATCCATAGTACAGACCAATCCGCGCTATGCATGGTACCATGGCCTCATTCATTATTTTTTGGTATTATTATTATTATTATTATTATTATTCAGGGCTGCATTCTTAAGCAAATCTATATGCAACATTTGAAACTCAAACCAAGGTTCAAAACTGGAACTTCAAAATTGTCATTTATCAAATTTTACATTTAGAACCTTACAATTTTGGTAATCTAAAAGGAAAAATTATGACTGATGAAACTGATTTTTTTTTTTTGAAACTTTGACTAGGTGAATTTGAAAGTTGCAGATAAGGCGTACCATCTGATTTGTCAACTTCTACTCTGTGGTATGTTTTTTTTTTATTTTTTTTTTGGCATACTTCTATTGAACTATGCATTTATCAGAATAGGACAATTAATGCTTTTGAAATAAGTCTTCTTGGGAGCTTTCATGTTTGTTATCATCTATTGTTGGCTTAATTATCTTCAATTTTTGAAATCATCTCCATACACTTCCTTGGAACAACCACATTTATTCTCAATCATTATATCTCTTTGTATTAGGGAACAGTTGCTTTGGCTTTCGTCAAAGCAGTGATCTATACTGATATATCTTCAATTTTTATTTTTTTGACAATTTAAATAAAATAAAATTTAGCTTTTGATAAAGCAGTGATCTATACTGATATATCTATTTCTTACTATCACTTATATATCTATTTCTCACTACTATTCATATAGTTCTCCATATCTCTTATTATAGGGTCCTTTAAGTCAGTTCATATGACATGTTGTACAACTCTTCTATTCTGTCTATTTCATGCTCAATTCTGTTTAAAAAAGGGTTCATGAGAACACCATGAGTTGATAGCTCTCGGATTGGTTTTACTGTTTTTCCACATAGAAGATATCTATTTTCTCACAATTTAATTTTTAAAATTTTTCTCTGCATATTGATATCTGCCTTTTGTTTTACTGTTTTAAATGATAAATGATGGCCTTTTCATCAAAGAGTATGGATACAGTCAACAGATTTGTAAATAAACATAAGGTGATGACCTTTTCATATAAATATAAGAGTTTCCTTATGGCAGTCAAGCAATGGGTTTTTTAACGGTTGAAAAATTTGCTAAACTGGAGCCTCTAAACTACTACTGGTGGGATATGAATGTCGTGCGAGTGCACTTCATCTAGAAGACTCGCCGTAAAAACAAACTTTACTTGGTTCTTCTAGATAATGATGTAAGAATCGTATTATTCTTTCAATTTATCGTATTTAGATATACTATTTCCTACATGTTGTTATTGTCTCAATATCCGTGTTGTATCTTTTAACATTTGGTTCTTTTAGAGAGCAAAAATATTGGCCAAAGTTCCGGATGAGATGAAATCGTACGTAGAAAACCGAGTTCAAGTTGGCCATTTGATTTGTCTGAAGGATTTCAAAGTCGAACCGGCATATGAAAAGTATATTACTTTTGCTAAATGTAAAATAGTGGACCGAGATTTTCAAATTGTTTTTGACAAAGATAGCACTATCCTTCCTCTTCCTCAAAGCCTATGTAATTTTCCTCTTTACCCCATGGTGCCATCCATTGAAACAATTTACGGGATCCAACACGGCAATCATCTCATAGGTAATTAATTTCTGTACAAATAGTTATTATTTAGGAGCTGTTAGTGTTTTCAAAAAATCTTTCTTAATTTTAGTGGACACCTTACAGTTTCTGTTTCCTTCCTTTAGATGTAGTGGGTCGAGTCTGCTATGGGCATAAAGTGGAATACCTTAATCGGGTACCTGCCCTTGAGATTTATCTACTGGACTGGACGTGAGTCAGATTTACAGTGTTACTTATAAAAGTTATAGGATATCGATGATTTTCCACTAACTTTGTGCTTCTATTCGTTGCATTTGTTCAACTCCTTTAATTTTCCAGATGCAATGTGATTGCTTTAGTTCTAATGGGCTTACCTTTGACCAATCATGTGAGGCTTGTTCGTGCATGTCATGACAAGTCTGTTATCTTTGTCACTCGGGTGAAAGTAATTGTTCATACACCACGTACGACATTTATCTCTGTCCTCCTTTCATTTTTCAGTATTCCTCTCTTAATAACGTATAAACGTATGTTAAATATCGATTTATTTGCAGTTAATTATCTGCAAGCCACAGATATTTCCAGTGTTACTTTTGATCCAATCATGCCGGAAGCCTTGGCCTTGACACATAGGTAATTGTAAGTTTAAAAAACAATTAGAATGTTGTTATCTTTAATAAATCACTAATATTTCTGATTAGAGTTTTCTTTAATTTGCACAGAATTAACGTACCTCTTTAATTATGCAAGGATGGAGTCAAAGGATGTTTGGGGTTTGGGATATTGATATTATGGTTGTCTTTGATGTTGCCATTTTTGTTAGTTTTGTTATTATGGTTGTGACTACTACCTGTTATGCTACCTGTTATGCCTTATTGTGTCTACTACCTGTTATGCTTTGTTGTGTTTATATTATATATATATTATGTTATGGTTTGTTCCTGTTATGTACTTTGTTCCTGTTTGGTTGGTAATGTTTTGTATTTAATTTCAA